>ML806775.1:16513-46447 GCA_009831015.1 Picea engelmannii | reverse complement strand
AACCTTCCTAACCTCTTAACTCAACAAAAGTATGGTGATCTTGGAAAGCTTCTCTTAATGCTTTTCAAGCACAAAAACAAAATTCTAAAGAATCACAAGTAATCACTTACCCTCTTAAGGTCTGATAGACCAATTAGGTCTTAATGGACGTTAATCATCATCATCATCATCATCATCATCATCATCAAGTAGAATGATGCTTAGAGGGACCTATGAACGAGGCAGTTATTCAAGAGTTCGTCGAGCAGGAGGCCTTGGCGAAGCAGCAGGTCGAAGCAGCTAGAGCTAGGCTTGAGGCTTTTGAGGCAGAGCTACCCAGATCAGTGTGACTCGGGACGAGTCACAGGTGAGTTTTGGGGGCATGTTGGCCCTTGACCAAGTTTTGGAGATCCTTGGTAAGGTTTGACCTATTTTGGGACTTCGACAGGCTGTTGAAGGCGGAGCGCAAGTCGAAGCAGAGATCGCGGGTCTCGGCCCCATTTAGGGATTTTTTGGTTTTGGGCTTATGTAACGGGTATGGGGATGTCGACCCATGGGTTTACCCATGTTTATGCCCTTTTGTAATGTATAAATAGAAAGCTAGGCGATGTATTGTGTCTCTATCTAGCATACACTCTCCATGTTTGGAAAAGAAATCACACATCTATGACAATGTAGTGTTTTTCAATGGCCCACTCTCTCATTCATGATGTACATTTGAATAAAATAAATGATATTTTTCCAACCTTGTCTGGATTCTTGATAGACGAAGATTACCAATTGAGTGAATTTTTTTTAAAGCCTTTCTACAAAGTAAAATATTCCCAATGCGATAATCATACCCTATCTTAGTGGATATCATCCACCCCATAAAATATGAATTTTGCATGCTCTTATTCATTGACAAATATGTTTTCCTTTTATTCAAGGCATACATGTAGTCCATGCTTTTCAAACAATTCTTTTGACAACATTCACATGAAATCAATTCACTTATGGATATTGATTTAGTGAGAAATTCTTTCTTAGACCTTGTATAACTAGAAAGATTTGGATTGATATAAAAAGGTCTAGTCCTAGTCCTAGACACAATGTTTCTTTGCAATGTCTCCATTATTTCATCATCCTTACTAGAAGGACTTTTCTCATCACCAGAAGGAATATTAAGCAAAACATTGTCATGAGATTGAACAAGAGAATGTTGATCACCTTGATTTGTTGCAGCTGAATGATTGAGAACATGATCTCCATTCCTAGGTCCATCATCATCTTCATCGATAATCTCATTGATGAGAGGAATATCAAAATCACTAGAAAAATGATTACCATACTCACAAATGTCATTGGATATTTCATGAAAATATTCACTTGAAGGAAAATCATCATCACCCATAAGACTATCAATGCCATTAAGATTCTCACTTAGAGAAAATTTTCCATCATTGTCATCGATACCTTGAAAATCCTCATTTGGAGGAGAATCGTCATCAACATTTTGTCCACCATTGACATAATCATCTTCACTACTTTCAAAATCCCCACTTGAGGGAAATTTTTCATCATCCTACTTAGTGCCTTGAAAATATTCATCAGTATCTTGAAAATCCTCACTTGGAGGAAAATCATCATCATCAACATTGGTGCCTATAAATTTCTTACTTGGGAAAGAGTGTCCACCAATGGCATAATCATCTTCACTACTTTGAAAATCCCCACTTGAGAGAAATTCTTCATCATCCTCATTACTGGCTTGAAAACCCTCACTTGGAGGAAAATCTTCATCATCCTCATCGATACCTTGAAAATCCTCACTTGGAGGAAAATCATCATCACCAACATTGCTTCCTTTAAATTTCTCATTCGGGAAAGACTGTACACCATTGCCATAATTGTCATCACTACTTTTAAAAGCCCCACTTGGGGGGGATTCTTCATCATCCTCATTCATGCCTTGGAAATCCTCACTTGGAGGAAAATATTCATCGGTACCATCAAAATCCTCACTTGTAGGAAATCCTTCATCACCAACAGTGTTGTCTTTAACTTCCCCACTCGGGAAAGGGTGTTCACCATTGTCATAATCATCTTCATTGCTTTTAAAATTTCCACTTGAGAGAAATTATTCATCATATTCATTGGTGCATTGGTAATCTTCATCAGTACCTTCAAAATCCTCACTTGGAGGAAAATTATCCTTCTAATCATTTAAACATTGATCATAGTCTCCACTTAGACCTATATTTTGATTATTTTCATTAATATTAAACTGTTGAATAGATTGATCGCCATCATGTTCCTCCTCTTTATCATTGGTGCCTTCAAAGTCCTCTGATTTAGGACTTTCTTGAGGAACATGTTGAATAACATTGCTTGCAATATAATCAAACTTATGACTAGCTAAAACATTTGATGCCTCATTTGCATTACAAGCATTCCCATCATATTTTCTAGTCCCAACAAAAGAGGTATGCGAACAATTTGTTGATGACTCAGAAATAAAATTTTATTTATCCGATGAAGCCATCACTTCTCACTAAGAACATAGAATGATACAAATGTTCACCCTCCCAATTACAATNCCAAAATTTCCCCCTCAAATTTTTCCCTCCAAAATTTCCCCCCCAATTTTTTCCCCTTATTATTTTCCCTTCAAAATTAAAAACAACTTTTAGTCTTTTGTTTCATTATTTACTTGTTAATTACAATATTTTTCATGTTTGTTTATTTATCCCACATTCATTAAACATAGCGATGATCCATATAATTTTAGGTATATATGTAGACAATCTTCTTCATTTTTATTTATCCCACATTAAGTATACTAACAGTAATTTATATCATCGGTTTTATATATACATAATCGTGTTTTGTCTTTTTACATTGTGTGAAATCTTAGGTAGTATTTGTTAAATAATTTGGAGCAAGATACAAGGGAGAAACATCAAAAAGACATTCGAAGAGAATCTAGCATTCCAGAGGTTAATTATTTTTAAAATTCTTACCATTTACCAAAAGAACATTTATAAGATCATATTTGAATCACATAAGAATTTTTCATGTGAAAATTATAAAAACCCTAAAATGTTTTAGATGTTTTCTAATTTTTTCTAAAAAAATACAATTTTTTTTAAAAATTGAGACTTTTTTCAAAGAAATTTTAACAAAATTCTTAAGATTTTTCGAAAAAAAAAGGCTAATTTAGGTATAGTTTTGTACAATTTTTTTTTTTTTTTTTTTTTTTTTTTNTTTACTTTAATCTTTTTAGTTTTGGCCCATGGTGGTTACTGGGAGGAATTCCCCTCCCACGCAAGATCATGATTCCACCTACGGGGGTGCTCGGGGTGATGCCCAACATCGCCCCAGCCCCTCACCAACCAAGCCCCAAGTGCCCACCCAGGGCTTGATCACATGGACGGGGCGATATTGGGCATCGCACCGGCCCCGTAGCAGCCAAGGAATGGTTGTGTGGTCCCACGTGACCAAGAAACAGTCCCACGGGACCATGCCTTGGTCGCGGGGGGGCTAGGGTGATGCCCGACATCGCCCCAACCCCCATTGTGGCCAAGGCACGGTCGCATGACCCCACGTGACCAAGGCACAATCTCATGCCTTAGTTGAGGGGGGACTGGAAAAGGCAGAGTCGTGTGGGGCCATGTGATTGTGCCTTGGTCGCGGTGGGGGCTGGAGCGATTCCTGACATCGCCCCAGCTCGGCCAACCCTGTCGCCAAGTTGTGGGCGTGCCCACGGGCTGGCACCCTGCGGCCAAGTCACGTGACCATGACTTGGCCACGGGGGGCCAGCCCCGCGGAAAAGTCCTGAGCACGCCTAGGGCTTGACCGCGGGGTTGGTCGGGTTGGGGCAATGTTGGGCATCGCCTTAGCCTCTGGACACCAAGGTTTGGTCATGGCATCGCCCTAATAACTCCATGGGTCAATTTTTTTTTTAACTTAGTTCTTATATTCAATGTTTTTTTTTTAGTTTATTATAATGTAAAAGGACTAAAAAAAAATTCTATACGAAAAATGGCAAGAAAGATATTATATATGAATATATTTGGATCACGACCTGCATTAATGGCATCCAAAATTGCAACTGGAACCTCCACGAATGTTAGGAAACAAATTGATAGCACAACACCTGAGTTGTCAAGGGAAATAAAGAATGTTAGAGAGTGGAAATATGTGGAAGGTGAAAACAAACTGGAATATTCTTGGTTTGTTAAATACAAGCAAGGCAATAATGGAGAACATATATATTTGTATTATGTCGAATTACAACATGTGCAAGGAAATTATCAGGCACTTGGTTTGTTACGAGATATATGTTTGGTTCCAACCACATATATTGTTTATGCACTCATCAAACAAGGCAGGACTTATATCAAGAATATATATTGTTTCAAATTGAGCAATTATAAAAATGGTGAATGTTTTACAGAACTATGTGCATCCATCGTTGATGACATTGAGAAAGGCAATGTAATCTTTCTTTCTTTTTATATTTGTATCCTTTATTATTTTTAGTATCATGTTAATTTTTTAATTTTATTTAACATGAAAATGTTATATTTTATTTTTACAGGATTTTGTTGAAAGACTTTCACATATGTTAGTGGGGATTTAATCTACAGAGAATAATATCATGGATGTCATGAACACTTTTCATATTGAAAAGACACAAGAAGGAAGGAAAAAGAAACAAAAAGTAACAAAGCTTGAAGTTGCAAGAGTAGACAGAGAAGAACGTGAAAGAAGAAAGAAAAGCTCTCATTCTAGAAATTCTAAAATGCTTACATTTGAAAATGAGGAAACTCCAAATGAAGATTTTGTTGACATTAGTCCCAATGAGGTTATCACTCCTTCTCGCAAAAAGAATAAACAAGATAAACACAAAAGATCAATGGTTGATGATGAATCCATTCCTATTGATTATGAAGAAATCATTGATTTAGATGAAACCCATTTAAATCATAAGAGGAAAAAACAAATGTTGTTGATGATCTTCAAAAAGCCATCGTTAGCTCTGAGTATTATAGTGAAAGTCCTAAAGGTAGCAGAGAAATAATAACACCAAGTGTTGATCTAGAGGATGGTATTATGAAAACAACACAAAATTCCATTTGAATTAGATTGAGGACGGTGAACTTAGTTGATGATCGCCACACATTTCAGTTGAATGTAAAACAACTTTACAAACCCACAGAAGGGCAAGAAAAATATCAAATTAGAAAACCGCATCACTTGCATATTCACAATTTGAAAGCATTGATTAGGTACAATCCATATGCACATGTGGTTGACTACCTAGTTCTTGTTGACCCAATGGAAGTTCCTAGGAGGGAAGAACTTGATAGATCAAAATTTTTTGACTACAAATATTATGTGATTGGAGGAAATCATTCTGCAGAGGCTAGAAGAAAATTGATGCAAGAATATCTCAATAATCCTTTTTTTGAGACAGTCAAATGCATAATTTATGTTGGTTTAATATATTCAAAAGCAAAGTTATTGGCATGAGATCATAACACAGATAATGAGTATAGAATGTCCACGACTTTCATTCAAAGGGTGAGATTTATCCATAATGAGTTTTATGAAATATGTCGTGGGGAGAGATCAAATGTTGATGCCAAGTTTCAGAAGCAATATTGTATGGAAATAGGACTCCCACTTGATGATGAAAATGCAAAAGAAAAAAATCGCAAAGGAATTGATGTATTTAGAGTTGTGGATAGTTATTTTCAATTGGGATTTATAACTGTACATGTATGGGATTTGATAGATGAGATCTTCACCCTATGGGAAAATATTAGTATAAAAAATCAGAGAGTTAAGAAGGCTAAACCATTGATATGTGGCACAAGTAAGACAGGTCCTGAAATAAAAAAATCTTCTAGATGATATGCCTATAATACCTTGGAGAACAATACAAGGAGTGAAGGATGAGAAACTTATCATAGCTATATTATCACGTGTAAGGTCAAGAGAATTTTCAATGGAAGAAATGTGTGATGAATTTAAAAAGTAAGTTTGTTGAGTTATTTTTATTTATCTTAGGACAAGAAAAATAATTTTTTCAGTTTTTCATATCAATGTTCTAAGTATTTTATTACATATATCATTATAACATTTATTTTTTTTAATTTAGTCACAAGGTTTATATGAGAATACAAGAGGAAATGGTTAAGATGTTGAATGAAGAAAGTTGGGATGATATTAAACTCAACTATCCAGATTCAAGCTCTACAATAGTATTGAAACAATTTTTTGTTACATTCAAAAATGTATGTTGATGTATTACATTCATATTGTTGTTTGTAAGTTACTTTATTTATATTTTAATAGTTATATATGTGTGTGTGTGTGTGTGTTTCATTAAAGATGTCAAAGAAGAATGTAGATGGAGTACCTGAAACCTTCAAAAAATTTATTCAAAAAGCCAAGTTTGAAAGAGAAAGAAGGAGACGTGTTCAAACTGTTGAACTTGATGACACCCTTGATTGCTACATTTGGAATGGGCTCGACATTGTTCAATATAAAGTGATATTAGGTGATTGTGAACAACTTGCAAATATTGTTCCTAAAAAAAAATACTCCCTAGTTATTGTGCATATCCCTCGTGGTTATAATATCAAAAACATTGGATATGATATTGAGCCTTATACTTACCAAGCTTTCAATAAAGTGGTTATGAGATTTATGGAAGTCACAACATCACCATTTTGGAGATTTCTGGTATTTCATTCAGACACACAACAATGATTAGTACAATCAATCTTCAAGGGAAAAGAAAAGACAAGGATGCAGTTTATTTGGTAAGATATTGAAAGTGTATGTTTAGCAATTAAGATTAGAAAACAATTTTATTAATTCACAAGTTAATTGAATTTTCACTTATTTATGTTACAGGCACAAGCCTAATATTAAGAGCTCCAATAGAGAACCATTTAAAAGTGATTTTGACAGTATACATCATGCAACCTGGACAAAAGATAATTCTTATAATTTTATTATTGTCAATGTAAAGGATGGAGAGAATCCTAGTAGTTTATTGGTATACAATGTTGTGGTTAGAAAACTAACATATGAGGAAAATGATTTGAAAGGAGAGATGGTTAAAATTTATTAAAAACCACAAGCATTAATTAATGATCTTATAGATACATTTTGAAATGAAGGAAATTGGGTTTTGGATTTGTTCTCGAGTTCAGATAAGAGTTATGATCTAATATTTATGAAATAATACTTCAATCTTATAGTATTTTTAATTTATGTATTTTTACAGTATTTAAATTCATTATTTATTTTGTATTTGGTGATTAGGTACAACATTAGTTTGTTGCTTACAGAAAGGAAGAAATTGCATATCCATTGAAAGTGACTCAATGCAGTGCAATTTTTTCAACAAAGAATTAATGTTATTCCAACTCTTCCAGATGAAATGCAAGAAGTTGGCTTGAGGAAAGAAGATTTTAGTGAATCAAAGGTGGAAAAAATGTCAAAGGAACCTCAAGTACCATTCGGAGGAATGATTGGAAATGATCACTTTGGAGAACTTGTGGATATCAAAGAGTCAATGGAAGCACAAAATGATGTCGAAGAAGATAATAAGATATCTGTTGAGAATGATGAATTTGGGATATGATATTATTGATTAGTTTTAAGATGCCCTTGAAGACGATGCTCAATTTTGCAAATTTTTTATGACCTATAACTGTAATGTTTTGACTTTCATATTTTAAAATAAGAATGAAGATGTATCTTTTGTTGTTTTATGATGAATCTTTTTGTTGTTTTCTTTTTCATTTTATTTGTATGTGAATCACTATACTATGGAAAATTTTATTAAATGTTATTTTTTTACTTCAAATGTATAAAAACGTGAAAGCAAATGTTAATTTTTTATAAAATTTTGACTTTGTTTTATTCATTTATGTCCATAAAAATGTTTTATTTGACACGTTATTTTAAAGGAATAGGTACCAAAATGTATAGGTTTTTTATTATATATGGCTATAAAATGTATATTTTTTTGCTAAATATTAAAAAATAGTGTTACTAAACTACAATTATTTTCTATGTATTGAAGTAAAGGTAAACAATGTGTTAAAAATGATGTTTTCCATTATATTTTAAAAGTATGGAACAATAAATTAATTAAAGAGACACAATTACATGAAAAATCGTAACTTCAAAAAAGTAAATGGTGAAAAATGTTTTTAAGATTGAAAGAAGCATGGAAAAATGACTAAAAACATTGTTGAAGAAAAAAAAAATTAGAAAAATTAGAAAATAGATGAAAAATAAGCATTTAAAAACATAATGTGGAAATTGTTGGCCCTTGACCAAGTTTTGAGGATTCTTGGTCATGTTTGACCTAATTTTGGGACTTCGACAAACTGTCGAAGGCGGAGCGCAAGACAAAGCAAAGATCGCGGGATCTCAGCCGTTTTGGGATTTGGGATTATGTAACGGGTATGGGAATGTCGGCCCATGGGTTCACCCATGCTTAGGCCTATTTTGTATGTATAAATAGATGTTAGTCGATGTAGTGAAGATATATAAAAACAAATAGTTGAGTGCTATATTTGGATCTGTGTGATCAAGAGTTGTAAGTGCTTTGTGCATATTGTGTGAGACTTGCAGAGCTAAGTGCAAGTCATTGTAAGAGACTGTAGAAGGCTGTGTGCTTAGATCTACTCAGGGAAGGAGGATTTAGCGAGCTGTGCAGATCTTATGTCCTCTACAGAGTAGGGTTTTTGAGGCTCTGTGCATGTAACCTATTGAAGAAGCTAATAAAGAAGACAAAGAGTTGGTGGACGTAGCCCCAGGGTGGGGGTGAACCACGTACATGATGTGTTGCTTTGCTTTGTGTAATGTGTTGATGTACTTATATGTTAATGTGCTTAGTGATTTAATATAGATGAATGATCTTTCGATGCTTAGTGCTTAATAATATGGATGGATGTTAGATCTGACTGATATACATGTGCTTAGTGTTGAATCTGTTAAGATCTGATTTGTTTCGTCATGCTAAGTGTTGTTAGATGCTAGATCTGGTTGAATACTGCATTGTGCTATAATTAGGGTTTAACTGCGTTGTAACTAAGAACTGAATGTTGATAAATATAATTATTGAGTGCTATGTTAAGTGATTAGAATCACAGATCTATGTCCCATCTAAGGTTGTAGACACTAGAGTCCTACAACCACCCCTGCCTCTACCTCGGGTGAGACTTCATTTGCTTCGCAAGTGTTGCCGAAAGGACCGGTAGTTAGGGTTTTGTTGGTGTGTTGTTGTAGCATTGAACCCTGGGTCTGCCCTTGTGCCAACAGAAACATTGTGGATTGAAAATTTTAAAATATCGAAACACCACCTAAAAAGAGAGGGGGGGTGCTATCGGTAGCACCATTTTTAAAAACGGGGTAAAAAATGTGACCCCAAAAAAACTTAGAACTTTGTAGAGTTCTTGTTAAGTTGGTAACTATGTTTAGCCTCCGTGTGGCAAAATATAGCAGGGTGCACAACCAATTTGTGTAACTAGGAGTGTTTGATTGTTTAGTAGACTCGCTCATCCGAGTTGGTTTCCCAAGGGAGGAGTGGCATCATTGGATATGTCTCCTCTTGGAAAATTTGGTATATATCCCCCCATATGTAAACTATACCAGTATCCATGCAACATGTTATGTCATCATATGTTGGTCTTAGGGCACCAACATCTATTTTTGGCTCCTCCTCTCAATCTAGGCTCAATTCAATAATAGGGTCCTTTTGCTCTCTGGCCTTCTTGGAATCCATATCAGGATCCTGAAACTCATCCATGTCAATGACATCACATGTTACATTTTTAGTTTCGAAAACATATGGATGTCTGTGTGGAGACAAGTAACAGAAGATTCAAAATCTCTTATCTATCAAATGGTAGCCATCTTTAGGAGAAAAAATGTATGTACCTGAGGATATGTCTTAGTGGTTTCCTTTAAAAATCATGTTATTTACAGTTATGCCAATGGGTAATCCCTTTAATGATGGCCCTCCATGGGTTGACTTAGATAAGCAGTGCTTTAAGTTGCAAAGATCATGGCTTGAATATATTTACCAAAATAATCTGACCCTCTGTCTGTGAGACTTGCATAAAATGTGCTAGCATTTGACCATGTTTGAAAGGACAATAAAAATTTCCTCGTACGGGGTGTTGACAACGATTTTTGTCAACGGGACTTAGCCGGAAAAGCATTGTCAACATCCCTCTCCAATCACAATACTTGCACAAAGTTTCTCTTTTTCTGGATTCACGTTGTCTTATTTCGCCAATGACACACATGTCCAAAGACCTTTATGTCACCATGGTTGATATATGCACCTGCCTTATGAACTATGTAAAAGAGAGACTCAACATGTAAAAGAGAGACTCAATAACTATTCTTCAAGATCCCTTGATGCCACTCTTATGGATATTATTGTCTTTTACGGAGGGTAATGGAGAAGGCCAGATACATCTAGCGAAGTTGACCAAGGAATGTGATCATTTTCATTTTAGATATATCATAACATGTGGTAAATGGACTGTGAAGATAAGGAAAATAACCTTGCGGAGATTCGTCAAATAGATATGGTTTGTCTATGCATTCTCGTGGGCATCTTGAGAGTCATACCATGGATGCTCTTGTTGACTGCATTTAAACTGTTATAATCGTCATGAAATGTTGTTACAACATCCAACATAATATTTTGGAAGTTACGAAGGCATGGATTATAACAGAGGAAATAGAGAAAATATATGGAAGGCGGTGTACTCGTTGATGTAAAAATGGGTCATCTTTTTGTCTTGAGCATTTGCTTTAAAGTGGTCAAATACCAGATAGCGATAGGACACCAAGTCCAAATACATCGGTTAAGAGGAATCAGAGAGTGAGGCTATCAATTGAGGGACAACATTTAGACAAGAATCAACCATCGGATACACCCTTCCAATATTTGGATGACATATCAGAGAGATCAGCTCTGAGGTGGAACAATGATGGTGGCACCATTCAGAGGCATCAACAGTTCGAATATCAATCTCAAGATTTTGTGGTACAAGAGAAGTCTTATGCTAAGGCCCCTCACCAGAGTGTAAATTGGTCCCGTTGCATTGGATGGTGTCACAACAATAGCGGTCAGTGTTCTCATAGGGCAAAGTCAGGTTCTTCCTATTATGAAAAGCATCTTCTGAGGTTAGTTAGGCATGGGGGGGAGATTAGTGATAGAAATTTATCATCGGAACTTTTGAACAAGCTTTTGAGAAATACATGTTCAGAAAAAGACAGGATCCAGTTGTGTTAGGCCACAGATCTATTGCGTGAGCTCATGAATGTTTTCCTTTTAGAAGGAACTGTTATCAACCAAATTCTAAGGCCAGAATCCTAGATTGGATAATTGAAGAGGTGTCAAAAGATCTAAAAGCTGCAAAAGCTTTGTTGACTATTGTTTCATGTGAAAAGTAAAAACCCAACAAACATCTCGGCATTGAAGGACAAAATAGTAGCACAACGATAGCTCCATGGATTCCTGAGATAAAGGCACCATCTCCTGTTGATGCATCAATAGATGATGGAAGACTAAAAGCAAGTAGAGAGAACGGGGTGCATGATCATGGGATAGTTGGTAATTGTGCTGCAAAAGGGAGTGCAAGTAAAAATTGAAGTATACAAAGCAAAGCAGGCTGGGCAGTTAGAGATGCACAAGCAATTTCACGTGGGACATTCATCTGTGAATACCTTGGAGAGGTCATAAATGATCAAGAAGAAAATAAAAGAGGCGGATGGACCTTCCAAGAGGCTTACAGTCCCAATCGTGGAGGAATTGGCTTCCAACCATCTTCTTCCCTAGAGATATCTCAGTTTAAATGCCTTGACAGGTTCGTCCATATGATTGGAGAAATCTCACAGTCAATATATCACTACCACCCCTGACCACGACTAGATCTTATTATAGGATTGAATTCTCACACAGAGGGAGGAGATATAGCCATTTTACTGCAGGAAGATGCAGTTGTTGGGATGCAAGTTCGTGAATATGGTAACTGGATCCCCGTCCAGCCCATTCCTGATGATCTAGTTATCAATATCAGCAACATCGTAGAGAGTTTTGTAATCCAGAGAATACAGTTGGAATAAATAGAGAGGCTACATATTAAATCCATGGAAAATAAGTATTAACACATAAAGAAAACCAAATGAATGACCGAGAGATAACAATAGCGAATTATTTTAGTCATGTGTTAACGAAGTCCCCAGGAAGTTCGAATTCGGTTACAAAACTATCTAACTGAAGGAACCGTTCACTAAAAGAAATAAAAGGAGCAGCGCATAGCCATAGATAGGGGAGAAATTTATTAGGAAGACATAAATCTTCTGAAGGAGATATTATCTCAGAAGTAAAATTCAGAGAGAGAGAACTTAGGCAGAATCTTCAGAGAATAATATGTTGTGAGTGTTGGGAGGACTTCTCCATTTCATTCTTTGTTACATCCTCGGCAGTGATTGACAGGATCGTTGGCAACAGGGGGTTTTGCACAGCAACGAAAGGAATAGGCGAGGATGAGCTTGCTGGCCTTCACGAGGTTTCCTCTTTGCGATTCGCCACCATTACTCTATTCCACTTCTGGCTTAGCTTTCTTTTTCCTTTTCACTCTTGATCTCTCTATTGTACATTGCATCTAGAAGGGATAAAGACCATATGCATGTCCCTAGTCTATGTAGAGACTTACAGATTTCGAATATTTGTGATTTGTATAAGAAGCTCTTTTTAATGAAAATCAGTTTTTTTTTCCTCACTCTGGAATATCTTTTTGATTTTTATTTAAAGTTCTTAGTTTTACTCTTCTTTATTTATTTAAAACTTTGACTTCGAAAGAAAAAAAAGAAAAAAAAAAGATTAAACAAAATCTTTAAAAAAGAAATTAAATGTATTTATATTGTAAACAATCATATTCATAAAGTTTATTTACTATCTAACTAGTTTACATAAACTTTGTTTATTTTATTATTTTAATTTTATTATTTATTTTATTATTTTAATTTTATTATTCTTACATCCTAACTTTAAAAAGGAAAATGAACAAATTCAAATTCATGAGAATGTCTTATATGTAAATATGTTTTACTCATTAACTATTTTAATGTATTTAAACTCTTTTGTTCTTTTACTATTTTGATTTTATTATATCTTAGTCACATCTTAACTATTAATGAAATAAAATAAAAAAAGGGTTATATCATGTCATCTATATTCTTCAAATTAGCATGGTTTATTAACCTCCTTAGCTTTAAGTTGACTTTGTTTTATTTATTTTTCCTTTTGCTAAAATAAAAACAAAAGTATTGCATTTTTTTTTATTTTTTTTTGTGTAATGCTCCTTGATTAAATCTAATTTTGTCACTATAAATGTATAAATTTCATATAGACATTGTTAAAATTGTAAATAACATAGAAATCATGAAATCACATAAAAAATAAATATTGTTAAAAGGTTAAATTATAAGGCAAAGCAATTCATGCTTGGACTATAGGTTAAGGTAAAATTGGCCTAGAGTTCAATGCGCATTCTTGTCTGGGGCTTTAAGCCTAGCGTGATATTCCCGCATCTTCTCGCCTATCCCCGAGGGAGGTTGAAAATGTTGATGTTGGAGACTCCTTAGTCTTTTGACGTCAATATATTTTTGGCGACCATACTGGGGAGAACCGTTCAATGGTTCATTCCTAGTTTATGTTTTAATTCTTTCAAATTTCTTGGACCTCGATGTCTCAACCGATTGGAAGCCTGTTTGATGGTTGTAACCCTATGGTTTCAGCTACTAACCCTGGGAAAGTCGTTCGCAAGTATGGCATGTTTGAGTTTGAAGAAGACCTAAACAATTCCCCTTGGTTTGTGCCCACTCCCTTGAAGTTCGCCCAGCCGGTTAACCCTTTACCTAAAAAATTCAAGAATCATTTGACTCTCTTCCATGGCGATGGAACTGTTACAGTGATTGAACACCTTCGTGTGTTTCTGAATGCTTGCGCCATTGTCAGAGTAAATAATAATGATAGTTGTATGTTGTTGTTTATGAATTCCCTTCAAGGCGATGCCGCCTCATTATTTTCCAGTCTTCCTTATGGATGCATATCTACTTGGTTTGAACTTTCTTACTAATTTACCCCTACCTTTGGGCATTTAGATAGTCCTTATGAACATCTTAAGAGGTTTAATCAATTATGCATGAAGGAAAATGAGAGCATTCTTACTTTTAATATTCAGTTTATCAAGTTGTACAATTTAATTCCTACTCCCATTCGCCCTACCAACTTGGCTGCCCTATTGCATTACTACGAACTTCTACCTCCTCTTTACCGATGACGGTTGGAAGAAAAGAATGTTCAAAACCTAGAGCTATCCCTATCTACTTCCCTCAACTTCAAAGAGAAAAATCATAGAACAGGTAACTCCTTTGGCGTTTATGATTCACACAAGGAGTTGTCTTCTTTAATCCCCATCATTAAGAGCTTACAAGATCGCATGTTTCTTCTCGAGCCTCAATCTTTAAATCATGTTGGGAATATATCTCGGGAACCCTCTCTCTCGGGGCCTAATTATAATGAATCAAATTATTGTGGTCGAGAGCATGGATATGAAGAAGATCATGATTATATCATGATGCTTAATGACCAATCCACCTCTCATGCCCTTCTTAAACCTCATACCCAAAATCACCTTTCATCCCAAGCTTCTTATCTACACGCATACAATGGAATTGTTGATTACGCAAATGAAGAAATCAATGCTAATTATGTCAAACCAATTTACAATACATTTGTATTTGATGATGATGCTAATGAGTGGTCAAATGATGAAGACCAGTATGACTTTAATGATGCATGCAACGAATTCTTTTCTGAAGACATATATGAGTTCAATCAAGATCTTAATTTGTATAAAAATTCCACTAATCCTTTGTTCTAATCAAAAGAGGATAAAGAACTTGGCACTATCGAGCATGTCCCTCCTTGGCGCAATTTTTATTTTGATGATAGTAACTATTGTAGGGGCATTCCAATGTTTTTAAATATGTGTTATGAATCTTCTTTGCATCATGACGATCATGTTCTTGATATAAAGGTGTACACATGTGATATTAAATGGTTTGATAAATTCATGGATCTTCCCTCAAAGGTACAAACCCTAAACCCTAAATCTAATTCAATCAATACCTTCATTGTTACTGACAAAGAATCGGTTGGTTGGCATGTCTTGGAGGTGGGAGATCGCTTCTTTTGGGTATTGCTTTATCATTTCTCTGCATAGTACACATCTGTTGGTTGGCATTTTGGTTGTTCCTCCACGCTTGAATTTGTCAAACTCATAAGACCTACATGCAAAGCAAATGATGCATTCATTTACGCTAAATTTAATCCGACCTGAGTCCAAGATAAAGGTTTCTTTTCCTCTGTAAATAAATAACCAAAAAATAAAAATTAATAATAATAATAATAAAAATAAAAATTATGGGAAGGGATAGATTAGTTTTTTGTTGATTCCACTTTTACTCAGTTTATTTTCTCGCTTTTATTTCTTTTGCTTCTTTTTCATTTTTTGCCCTTTCTTACGGTCAGAAGTGATGGAGCAATGATTGGTGATATTAAAAGGTAGGCTATCTATATATTTTTAACTGATTGACCAAATGTGTTTTGGTGGACAACAGACTTGTAGGCGAACCAAGTTGCATTCCTTTGTCATAATTCCTTGCTTGTCTATTATTCGCCTGCTACGTGGGACATCCTCGCTTGTCACATTCATCAGTCCTATCCCCATATTCCTTCTTTCCTTTTCTCTGTCCCCTTTCATTTTGAGATGCCTCCAGCATACACGTTGTGGACGCTGAGTGTTTTGGGTATTTCCCTCAACGCATATCCATTACATTTTTCTAGCCTCGTAGCCATCTCGTCAAGTTTCGAAGAGTTGTCCTTTTGGGTTATACAACAGGACAAAACCCCCTCATAATTACCACTTTCCATGATTTATTCTACGAAGTCTCGATCCATGACTCCCTTGACCTCCATCATGTCTCCCCATGTTTTATAACCTGATCTACCCAACCTTATCAACCTTTCCTTGTCCCACATTGAGTCTCCCTCAGTCTTGTCATTACCCTTCCCTTCCCCTTTCCTGTAGATAATCGATGATCGTATGTTATTGTTTAAAACTTGCACGCCACTGTAAGCAACGAGCATCTGTTGTTTGGCAATTTTTGACCACGATTTTTGTCAACGGGACTTAGCCATCAAATCATTGCCAGGCTCCCTCTCCAGTCACACCACTTGCGCAAAGTTTCACTTTTTCTGGATTCAGACTGTATTATTTCACCAATGACACACATGTCCAAAGACCCTTATGTCACCATGGTTGATCTATGTACCCGCCTTATGCACTATGTAAAAGAGAGACTCAACATGTAAAAGAGAGACTCAATAACTATTCTTCAAGATCCCTTGATGCCACTCCTATGGATATTATTGTCTTTTACGGAGGGTAATGGAGAAGGCCAGATACATCTAGCGAAGTTTACCAAGGAATGTGATCATTTGTGTTTTAGATATACCGTAACATGTGGTAACAGGACTGTGAAGATAAGAAAAATAACCTTGTGGAGATTCTTCAAATATATATGGATTGTCTATGCATGCTCATGGGCATCTCGGGAGTCATAATGTAGTTGCTCTTGTTGACTGCGTTTAAACTGTTATAATCGTCTTGAAATATTGTTACAACATCCAACATAATATTTTGGAAGTTATGAAGGTGTGGATTATAACAGAGGAAATAGAGACAATATATGGAAGGCGGTGTACTCGTCGATGTAAAAATGGGTCATCTTTTTGTCTTGAGCATTTGCTTCAAGGTGGTCAAATACCAGATAGTGATAGGACACCAAGTTCAAATACTTCAATTAAGAGCAATCAGAGAGTGAGGCTATCAATTGAGGGACAACATTTAGACAAGAATCAACCATCGGATACACCCTTCCAAGATTTGGATGACATATCAGAGAAATCAGCTATGAGGTGGAACAATGATGGTGGCACCATTCAAAGGCATCAACAGTTTGAATCTCAATATCAAGATTTTTTGGTACAAGAGAAGTCTTCTATGAAGGCCCCTCACCAGAGTGTAAATTGGTCACGTTGCATTGGATGGTGCCGCAATAATAGCAGTCAGTGTTCTCATAGGGAAAATTCAGGTTCTTCCTATTACGAAAATCATCGTCTGAGTTCAGTTGGGCACGGGGGGAAGATTAGTGATAGACATGTCTCATCGGAAATTTTGAACAAGCTTTTGAGAAATACATGTTCAGAAAAAGACAAGATCCAGTTGTGTCAGGCCACAGATCTATTGCGTGATTTCATGAATGCTTGTCTTTTAGGAGGAAATGCTTATCGATCAAATTCTAAGGCCAGAATCCTGGATTGGATAATTGAAGAGGTGTCAAAATATCTAAAAGTTGCAAAAGATTTGTTGACTATTGTTTCATGTGAAAAGTAAAAACCCAACAAGCATCTCGGCATTGAAGGACAAAATAGTAGCACAACAATAGCTCCATGGATTCCTGAGATAAAGGCACCATCTCATGTTGATGCAACAAAAGATGATGGAAGACTGAAAGCAAGTAGAGAGAATGGGATGCATGATCATGGGATAGTTGGTAATTGTGTTGCAGAAGGGAGTGCAAGTAAAAATTGAAGTATACAAAACAAAGCAGGTTGGGCAGTTAGAGTTGCACAAGCAATTTCACGTGGGACATTCATCTGTGAATACCTTGGAGAGGTCGTAAATGATCAAGAAGCAAATAAAAGAGGTGGATGGACCTTCCAAGAGGCTTACAGTCCCAATCATGGAGGAATTGGATTCCGACCATCTTCTTCCCGAGAGATATCTCAGTTTAAACGCCCTAACAAGTTCGTCCATATGATTGGAGAAATCTCACAGTCAATGTATCATGACCCCCCCTGTCCACGACCAGATATTATTATAGGAATGAATTCTCACACGGAGGGAGGAGATATAACAATTTTGTTGTAGGAAGATGGAATTGATGGGATGCAAGTTCATGAAGATGGTAATCAGATCCATGTCTAGCCCATTCCCGACGATCTAGTTATCAATATCAACGACATGGTAGAGCGTTTTGTAATCCAGAGAATACATTTGGAATAAATAGAGAGGCTACATATTAAATCCATGGAAAATAAGTATTAACACATAAAGAAAACTAAATGAATGACCCGAAGATAACAATAGCGAATTATTTTAGTCATGTGTTAACGAAGTCCCCAGGCAGTTCAAATTCGGTTACAAAACTATCTAACTAAAGGAACTGTTCAATAAAAGAAATAAAAGGAGTAGCACGGAACCATATAGAGGGGAGAAATTTATTAGGAAGACATAAATCTTCTGAAGGAGATATTATCTCAGAAGTAAAATTCAGAGAGAGAACTTAGGCAGAATCTTCAGAGAATAGTATGATGTGAGTGTTGGGAGGAATTCTCCATTTCATTTTTTATTACATCTTTAGCAGAGATTGGCAGGATCATTAACAATAGGGGGTTTTGCAAAGAAGCAAAAGGAATAGGGGAGGATGAGCTTGTTGACCTTCACGAGGTTTCCTCTTTGCGATTCGCCACCATTGCTCTATTCCACTTCTAGCTTAGCTTTATTTTTCCTTTTCACGCTTTGTCTTTCTATTGTACATTGCGTCTAGAAGGGATAAAGACCATATACCTGGCCCTAGTCTACGCAGAGACTTGCAGATTTTGAAGATTTGTGATTTGTATGAGAAGCTCTTTTAACGAAAATCTGTTTTTTTCCTCACTCTAGAATATCTCTTTGATTTTTCTTTAAAGTCCTTAGTTTTCCTCTTCTTTATTTATTTAAAACTCTGATTTCAGAACAAAAAAAAAGTTAGACAAAATCTTTAAAAGACAAATTAAATGTATTTATATTGTAAACAATCGAGTTCATAAAGTTTATTTACTATCTAACTAATGTAGATAAACTTTGTTTATTTTATTATTTTAATTTTATTATTCTTACATCCTAGCTTTAAAAAGCAAAATGAACAAATTCATGAATGTTTTATATGTAAATAGGTTTTACTCATTAACTATTTTAATGTATATAAACTCTTTTTTTCTTTTACTATTTTAATTTTATTATGTCTTAGTCACTCTTAACTCCTAATGAAATTAAAAAAAAAAAAAGGAAGAAGAAGAAGGTTATATCATGTCATTTATATTCTTCAAATTAGCATAGTTTATTAACTTCCTTAGCTTTAAGTTGACTTTGTTTTATTTATTTTTCCTTTTGCTAAAATAAAAACAAAAGTATTACCTTCTTTTTTGTGTGTGCATTTCCTTGATTAAATCTAATTTTGTCACTATAAATGTATAAATTTTGTTAAAATTGTAAATAGCATAGAAATCGTGAAATTACATAAAAATTAAATATTGTTAAAAGGTTAAATTATAAGGCAAAGCAATTCATGCTTGGACTATAGGTTAGGGTAAAATTAGCCTAGAGCTCAATGCACATTTATTTCTAGGGCTTTGAGCCTGGGGTGATATTCCCGCTTCTTCTCGCCTAGCCCTGCGGGAGGTTGAAATGTTGATGTTGGAGACTCCTTAGTCTTTTGACGTCAACACGGGGCTTTGGTATTGAAAACGAAAATTGGCCATTTTCCCCTTGAGCAATATCCAAGGTATGTTTAGATGAAATTTTTTTAAGTGAAGTAGAATGGAGAGTGGAAGAGGGGACGAGTAAGATAGTGACCATTTATCCTTTTGGTGGGCACGAAGGAAAGATTCAACCAGTTGATAGCGAGGGTTTCACCACAAAAGGAAGAAATCTCCTCTATTAGAGCCATACAAAGAATGGAACAAGTGAATACATGGAATACTTGATTAATCCATTTCTTACGTTTCTTTGGGAATCTTAGGGCCATGTGGCAAAGGATGTTGGTCAAGGTGGATTTCTTTTAATCTATTTGGGAATTAAAAATTACAAGAATCTATTTAAACCCTAGTGATAGATGCATACCGGGAAGAAGTACATTGGGGCCTTTTGGTGCAGATTCATGCGATCAATTGATTGACGGTCTTGAAATTTTGTGTGTCTAGTGGCTTTGGTGTGCTCGAGGAGAAAGTGACAATAGTGGAGTAGAAATGAAAAAGAAACAATGAGACAAAGTTGTTTTATAATTCAAAATATTTCCCCTTTTGCATATTGATTTAAATTTTGAATATTGTCATGTCGAGGGTCAAATTAAAATATGGTATGTAGGGAAAACTTGATGGGGCACAATATAGAGGGAAAGTTGTGGGGGTTCAAAACTTTGGCTATTTTTGGCATGTCACAAGGAAATAATTTTATGGCGCGATATATGGTGATGGAGGAAAGGTTCATATATGCTTGTTTTATAATAAGCACCTTCCTTACATGCAACACCTTGGGCACTCCATCAATGTTTGGGTAAAACATCCATAATTATTAGATGTATGAGTGGACCCATGAAGGAAACCAAAAATATGTTTAGGATTGGGCCTGAGTTGCTCATAGCCATCTATTGTTTAAGCAACTTTCCACCACTAAGTATGAGACTTGGGTACTAGACTAAGGTAAAAAACGGAGAATAAGAACTAGTGTCTTGTCCATTGGACTCGTAGTGGATTTCAATGATTTTGATCTGTCGTGTCCCCTTTTTTTGGGTTCCCCTGTTGTGTAGTTGGAGATGGCTTATGAGGCTTGTCAATGAAGAAAAAGGGAGTCAGGGGGTTTATTTGATGTCACCTACCTGGGAGATGTTGTGTTTCTAAAGCGACATTTAATTAAAAGATAATAAAGTAACTTTAGATTAATATTTGTTAAACATTATGAAAGCAACTTTAATCTTTGAGTGAAAATTAAAAAGGGAGGAATAAGGGTCATGTTTTATATAGTAAAAAAGGGGAACTTCTAGAAGTGCATGGAGGAAGAATAAAAGGAGGGGTATCGCTTCACTTTGGGATTATGTTTTGGATTGATCTCTTATTGGAGTACTCTTGTGAGCCAAGGTTTTCGTTGGGGTTTTGGAAAAACCCTTCCATTTGAGTTTAGTTTTAGTGGTGCAATATCCACCCTAGCTAGACAAGGAGGAAGATCCATCTGAGGTCTTCATTGGAGCTTCATTTTGTGATTTTTCAGTTGTGTAGGTGTAATGACCTTATTAGGAGGTTTGTGGGGTTTCCTCGAGGAGGATGCATCATCTATTGGAGAGATTGTGGTATTGTTCCAGGTTTTAGTTTACATATTGTGTGTTATCATTGATGTGTTGCAGCTGCCATGGCATCCATTATATATTGTATTGTTGTGATCTGGTTCCATTCATAATAAAATTCTCATATTGTCTCTTCTACTTCATGTGTACCTTGGATGCATGCAATATGTTTGACGAAATGTCTATTGTGAGAATACATGTAAATTGTTTGTAGAAAGTTGTCGACCAACACAGTAACATATGTAATGCAAAGTACATTACCGGAAATAACATAAATTGAACAACAAAGAACTAATATCCTAGCTTAGCTATAATGGGGATATTACATTGGTATCAGAGCTAGAGATCTTGCCAGCATGAGGGGAAACAATGATACGAAATCCAAGTTCTTCAGTTACAACAAGTCATTTTGATTGCCAGAGATAGAGTTACAGTACCAAGGTCGAGATTCATTGATTGTTGGTCGAATATTACTGTTGGAGACCGAATGTCATAGTGGGAACGAGATCTTCTGTAGTTGGGCCGAATTGTTGGAATGCTCAATAGTATTGAGAGGGGAGGTGAATTAATATTATACCCTTTAATTTATTTTTGTCTTAAACTGATTCAAAACACATTAACATTCATAATTGCATACATTCATATTAGATATATACTCATTATAATAAACACGATACAAATATAGAAGTGAAAACCTTGAAAGTGTTTTATAGAAAAATGTTGATTTGTGATAAATATTTTTCTATGAGGACACCAATCCTTTTATGAGTCCCAATGAATAACTCATGCACCAACCTGCGAATGAAAGAGGACACCAGTCCTCTATAGGAACCATCCTACAAACCAGGCACCAACATGTAAATGGATGAGGACATTGATCCTCTGTAGGCACCAACCTACAAACCATGCACCAACCTAGATGATATGAAATTACTTTACAAATATTTTGCTTGAAATCGACCGTAAGCCACAAAAATAACTTCACAAAATATTTGGTCTTCTTTTCTTCTCCACAAGGTTCATGAGATATGAACTCTCCTCCACTTCCTTGTTGTTTCAGATTCACTAATCCATCCACACCTCACTACAACTAGCTTGATCAAGGGATAATTATTTATGTGGATTCTGTACTCAACCATTTGTCCCCATATGAAGTCGTGCTCATCAATTTGGCTCTGAATCCCTTTGCCTCTTCTTTAAAATCGGGCCCTAACACTTTTCATTTCACGGGATCTACTCACAGACCACACAACACAATTTTAACACTCAACAGTCATCGGATCTCATCCTGGATTCAATCTTGTCCATTGATTTACAACCACGTTCATCGGGGTATCGATACACTCTGCAACACTTCAAGGTACAATAGTCGTCCAATTTTTCCTTCATTTGATCACAACCATCGATTTATTCTTTCATATCGGGACCACCGGGGTGTTGAAACACTTAGCACCATCTCGACACACAACAACCATTAGATGTGATCTAGACTTGATCTCGTTCGTTGATCTATTCCTATATTCACCATGCTATCAAACCCCTGTGACTTATGACATGGCACTGACATTATCTCATCCACGTGGAACATTCACGGTTTTACTCATGTCACTGACGTGACCACCATTCTTTTTATACCTTGTGTAAGATGGTTAGGTGGGACCCATGTAGATCTATGGTGGTCATCGCATATCCTTCGTATGCCGACCAACGATCGAAATTTCTCCTTGGAGCTCCTACGTCGGAGTACCCCCACTACAGTCAATCAATCTACTCCAATATGATGTGGTTGCTTAGACAACTTCCAAGTGGATCTGACCTGGTACTGACTTGATGTTGTCATGGTTACTTACACTGACGTGGCTACTAATGTCATGTTGATGTCACCACTTACTTCAACTTTTCTTTGTACACTTTTTTGACTTGGCACTCTGACACGTGGCCTCGTCCTTTCTCCTTTCGTGGCTCTGATATGGCGTATGATATGACTCACACTCATTTAGATTCTCTTTTCAGAGTTCCAATGCAGTCTTACATTCAAACACTCTAATACAAAAGCATAGAAGAATATTCCCTTCTCATATCGAATTTTGTGCTGAAGGATTAGGACCACGAAGGGTTGTGTTTAAGTCTTTCGGAGTGTTTTGTCGGAGTGAAACGATTGACCCTTTTATTCACACTCCAAATCAAGAGCATCGAAGAATATTCTTTCAAATTCATTCTTGTTGGATCACTTATATGCATTTGCCACGTGTCTCACTCACAGCCATGGATCTCACTTCCACATGTCCACTTCACAATCGTTGATGTCAACTCATCACGTGTCTTTGTAAACTGCCACAAGTCCTTTTTTCAGAGTCGTTGATCTATTCCACTATGAATAGATCCTAGTCGTTGATCAGTCTTGTTCTATCAGAGTTCCTTACTGGACTCTGATGGCTTCACTCCGACAACCAATAAGATACCACCACACATCACCTTCATAGTCGTTGATCTGTCTATTCTGAATACATATGGACCATTGGTTGGAGCTCTGTTCTAACTCTTTCGGACCTATGGATGGCCGCTCCAAACCCTACTACATGGATTCATGATGATCATCGATCTCTTTATTCTTTGATCAATCTATGTCGTTGGTCAGAACTCCTCGTTGGAGTATTCTTCTAGCTTACACTCCATATATACTACTCTAAAAGCCTTAATCCATTTGTTTTCGGACTCGAACTCAAGACTACTTCACGTCGTTGATCTGGATGTACTCCACTCCAGATCTAATCTCAGTCGTCCAAACCTTTAGACACATGAACAAGGTCTCGATCTGATGAATCTATGGTCACAGTTGATTCTTTATCCTGATCTAACGGTTCTTGTTCCTCCACACTTGCAAAGGGGATTCGACTATCTATCCACCTGCAAACACGATTCAACAACGTCCTATTTTCTGTTGATGTAGGATCATTGATCTCTTCGATGATCGATGATCAATGCATCATATATCCTCCTTCCTCAACTGAGGGTTCTTTTAAAACCATGATTTAAGAGTCTATTGTTATCGTGTCACAAACAACTTCTCATCAATGACATTGTCAAGAAATCAGTCAAACAAACTCCCCCTACATTGTTGACATCAATGACAATATATTCAACAATATCCCCCTTTATCATTGATGGCAACTCTATTGTTAAGTTGCTCCCCCTGTCTCGTTTCTCTCCCCCTTTGATATCAATGGAAAAGGGTTTATGTATTTGGTAATTTCTTCATCGTAGTCAATAATATTTTTGTCTTTTTGTAGCTCCCCCTAACGCGATACTCTTCATTTTGCTTTGCAACGTGCAACCATAAGCACTCTCCCCCTGAGTTTTTGGTTATGTTGAGCTCCCAATAGCTTTCAGTTGAATCTTTCACTGAGAATTGGGAATGACTCCCATATTTTGTCTAAGATACTTCACCACAATTGAAACATTTGAAAGGAAGCTTACCTTTATATTTTTCGGTTCCTCTCTGGAGCCTTCTCACAAAGTTGGCTTCTTCTAAATCAAAATCATCATTTGAGTTGTCACTTGATTTGTATTTTCTTCTGTTGATCCTTTTTTAGGCTTTGAATGTTACTTCCCTTTTAGGTACTTCTTCTTGTCTTATTTGCATCTCATAGGCTGTTAGAATTCCATGCAATTCAACCATTGTTAATTTTTCCAATTCTTTTTTGTCTTCAAGAGTTGATATATTAGGATTGAATCTCATAGCAAGTGATCTGAGTACCTTTTTCACAATGAATTGTTCATCAATCGTTTCCCCCAATCATATGATGATGTTTACAATTTCATCCACATGTAAAAGGTACGCTGCAATGTTTTCTTCTTCATTCCTCTTCAGGCTTTCAAATTGATTCCTATGAGTTTGTAGCTTTGTTTGATTGACTTTATCATCTCCTTCATGAGTGTTATGCAGTTTATCCCACATTTCCTCTGTTGATATACAGTGCATTACTTTGGTGAATTCTAATTTTTATAATCCTTCAAGAATTGCATTCATGGATTTTGCATTGTTCTCACCAAGCTTCTTTGCACCTATATCAAAAACTGGATTTGTTGGGGTTTCATAACCATTTTTTACTGATTCCTAGACATCATACCCTAGTGACTGCAAATACACTCTCATTCTGATTTTCCAGAAGGCAGAATCTGTTCCATCAAATATGGAGATTTGCTTAAGGAAAATTTCTCGTGTTTATCCATGTGACCTATTGGGATCTGCCTTCCAATGGTTAGACTGTTGTTGGAGGAACCTAGCTCTGATTCCAATTGTTGGAATGTTCAATAGCACTAAGAGACGGGGGGTAATCAATACTATACCCTTTAATTTATTTTTGTCTTAAACTGATTCAAAACACATTAGCATTTATAATTGCATACATTCATATTAGAGATATACTCATTATAATCAACACATTACAGATATAGAAGTGAAAACCTTGAAAGCATTTTATAGATAAATGTCAATTTGTGGAAAAATGATTTTTTGTGAGGACATCGATCCTCTTATGAGCACCAACTCATAATTCAGGCACCAACCTGCAAATGAAAGAGGACATCGATCCTTTGTACGCACCAACCTACAAACCAGGCACCAACCTGCAAATGAATGAGGACACCAACCTACAAACCAAGCACCAACCTATATGATATGAAATTCCTTTACAAAGATTTTGCTTGAAATCGACCGTAATGAGATATGAACTCCGCTCCACTTCCTCGTTGTTTCAGATTCACTAACCATCCACACCTCACTGCAACTAGCTTGATCAAATGATCATTATTTATATAGATTGTGTACTCAACCATTTGTCCCCATGTGAATCCATGCTCATCAAGTCAGCTCTAAGTCCCTTTGCCTCTTCCTTAAAATCAGGCCCTTACACTTTTCATTTCTCGTGATCTACTCACAGACCACACAACACAATTTTGATGCTCATTTGTCGTCAGATCTCATCATGGATTCAATCTTCTCCATTGATTTACAATCGCATTCAGTGGGGTACCAATACACTCTACAACACTTCAAGGTACAACAATCGTATGATCTATCCTACATTTGATCACAACCGTCGATTTATCCGTTCATATCGGGACCACCAGGGTGTCGAAACAATTAGCACCATCTCGACGCACAATGACCGTTAGATTTGGTCTAGACTTGATCTCATTCATTGATCTGTTCCTGTGTTCACCGGGTCACCGGGATACCGTACCCCCGGGCCTTATGACATGGCGCTGACATTATCCTATCCACATGGACCATTCATAGTTTTACACATGTCACTGACATGACCGCCCTTCTTTGTATACCTTGCGTAAGTTGGTTAGGTGGGACCCCTATAGATCTGTGATGTTCATCGCATCTCGTTCGCATGTCGACCAACGGTCCAAATTTCTCCTTGGAGCTCCTTTGTCGGAGTACCCCGAGTGTCGTCAACCAATCTACTATGATATGATGTGGCTGCTTAGACAACTTCCATGTGGATCTGACATGGTACTGACTTGATGTTGTTGTGGCTACTGACATCATCACTTACTTAAGCTTTTCTTCGTATGCTTTGCTAACTTGGCACTCTAACACATGGCCTTGTCCTTTTTTGGCTATAACATGATAGTTGATGTGGCGTATGAGCTAACTCACACTCATTCAAAGTCTCTTGTCGGATTCCCAATGTAGTCTTACATTCAAACTCTCTTATACAAAATCATCGAAGAATATTCCCTTCTCATATTGAATTACGTTCTGAAGGATTAGGAGTGCAAAGGGTTGTGTATAAGTCTTTCGGAGTGAAACAATTTACCCTTTTATTCACACTTCGAAGTAAGAGCATCAAAGAATATTCTTTCGAAGTCATTCATGTCGGATGACTTGTACATATCTGCCACATGTATGCCACGTGTCTCACTCACAGTCGTGGATCCCACTGCCACTTGTCCACTTCACAATCACTGATGTCAACTCATCAAGTGTCTCTATAAACTGCAACGTGTCCTTTTTCAGAGTCGTTGATCTATTCCACTCTGAATAGATCCCAGTTTTTGATCGGTCTTGTTATATCCGAGTTCCTTATTAGAATTTGATGGCTTCACTCCGACAACCAATAAGATACTGCCACATGCCACCGTCGCACTAGTTGATCTCTCTACTTTGAATACATTTGGACCATTGGTTGGAGATATGTTCTAACTCTTTCAGAACTATGGATGGTTGCTCCAAACCTTGACACATGGATTCCCAATGACCGTCGATCTCTTTGTTCCTTGATCAATCTATGTCGTTGGTTGGAACTCCTCGTCGGAGTATTCTTCCAGCTTACACTCTAAATATGCTACTCTGAAATCCTTAATCCATTTGTTTTTGGACTCTGAACTTATGACTGCTTCATGTTGTTGGTCTAGATTTACGTTGCTCCAGATCTAATCTTAGACCTCCAAACCTTTAGACACATGAACAAGGTCTCGTTTTGATGAATCTATGGTCATGGCTGATTCTTTATCTTGATCTAACGATTCTTGTTCCTCCACACTTGTAAAGGGGATTCGACTCTCTATCCACCTGCAAACATGATTCAACAAAGTCTGATTTTCTATTGATATAGGATCATCGATCTCTTTGATGATCGATGATCAAGGCGTGATCTATCCTCCTTCCTCGACTAAGGGTTCTTTTGCAACCAATTTTTAAGAGTCCATTGTCATCCTTTCATAAATATCTTGTCATCAATGACAATGTCAAGTAATCAGTCAAACAAACTCCCCCTGCAGTGTTGACATCAATCACAATATATTCAGCACAAGTCCCTTGATGAGGAGATGAGTTTTCTTATTGGACCGAATTACATACCTCAAGAAGTTTATTTCTTTGTGACTAGGTGGATTTCCTTTGAATAAGGGCGAGATCACTTATGTAAAGGTCAAATCAAGAGTATAGAGGCTGAGTTTTGGTTGTGAGGGTCGTTTTGGTAAAGAGGGTCGAATTTTGAGTAAGGGAGATTGATTTTTATGGAGTAGTGGTTGATTTCCGTTAGGGAGAAACAAAGTATATGGAAGAGGGCCGCAATCTATCATAGAGAGGCCAAGTCTATCATTAAAAGCCGAGTTTGTTGGTTGTAGAGATAAAGTAGCAAGTTGGGTCGTTTTCTTAATTAGTTGAACCGTTTTCTTATATGCCAAATCAATATCACTTGTGCCAAGCCAAGTTTGCTTGTTGGGGATCGAGTTCTTCCTTTCGTTGGCCAAGATCTTCAATTACAAGCTGAGTTGGGTGTGTGGGGGTGAAATCCCATAGCAACTAGACATATCCAGTTGGGCAAAAGTTTTGTTCTTGGCAGGACATGCCATAAAAATCCATACTTCCTAGCAGAGTTGTGTTACCTTATTTATGGACCAATTTATTCTTGTTGAGCAGATTTCTTAATGGTTAGGTGGGTCGATTCTCATTTATGGACTGAGATCTATGATGTTGGGTTGATTTCATTTTCAAAAGGCTAAGTGCATCGATGATAGAGCAAAGTTTATTTGTTGCTGAAGGAGTGTGCACTTCTAAGAACAGACCAACAATGACTTTGACTAGATCTATGAGTATAGCCATGTGGCCATTATAGTAAGGGTGGATAATAATAAAAATAATAGTTTTGCTTGCCCTTGCTGCCAAACATTGTGTTACATAGTTTCTATGAATCATGTGTTTTCTATATATTGAATACATTACTATTGGCACCAACTATGTTTATCATTTGCAAATCTCAACATTAAAACCTAAGCCAATAGTTACAAAAAACAATAAACAAGATGACAACAGTAAGGGTTGATTTGATTGAGTGATTGTGGGAGCCTACATGGTGTTTGACATGATCTTTATGACAAAAAATATTTATATCCAATAGTAAGGAGGTTCATACAGTAAATACTTGATAGGCCAGCCGATTGTTTGACAAAATCTTTGAGTCGGAAAATCCACATAAACCTACAGCAATAGGCAAAAGTTTATAACAACAGTAAAGAGGGATTGTACAGGGGTAAGAAAAGATGGAAAAAGAGCTCATGAATGAAATTTCAAGGAGGCTAAAAACAATTAAAAACATGCCTTATTACTACTAGGAGTATCTAGCATTGGGTGAGGAGATTTGTGTAGCTTTTCCCTTTAAAATCTATTACACCCTCAAGTATGGAAGTTGGCCCAAGAATGTGGACAAGGATTCCCTTAAAGGCATAGGGAAGAAATTGAAGAGAGATGAGCATGAAGGACAGGAAGAGGAGCATGCATATAGCCATGTTGAGGATGTGTGCATAGAGGAAGACCAAACAACAACCTATGATACACCATTAGAGCTAATTGATGAGGCCGATGACAGTGGTGTGTTGGATGGGTATACCCATGATGAAGTTTTCAAATCATCAAAAGATGATGATGCAACATCTTGTCCTACTGATGAAGACTATGAGGAAATGTTCCAATCAGTCAATGTTGAATATACAATATATTTCCATGTCAATGATGCTTATGATGAAGGTGATTCAAGCGTGATAACACCTATGCATGATATAGTACCTTATCCTATTTATATGTATGATAATACAATCATGATAGTACCA
>ML806774.1:291217-303588 GCA_009831015.1 Picea engelmannii | reverse complement strand
ACTCTTCTTCTCCTCTCTCCAACTGGTAATTGCAGCTTGCCTCATAAGAAAATGAGCAAGTGAGTTGTGTGTTAAAGTGAGGTGCTAGCCTCCCTATGTATACAAGACTGGCATGTGTGAAAGGGTTTCACTGGCAGGGCCGACCTCTCACTCTGGGTGGATAAACCCATCTTTAATTTAATTATGGGTCTCAATAATAACTGCTGGGGCTGACTTCTTATTCTACTTATTACAATTGTTCGATGACCAATCCGCAAAAGGGGATTTGGTCCTAATACAATTACCGACATGATTAATCCACAATGGGGATTAATCTTAATAATAAAATAACAATAAGAATAAGAATACTCTTCGCAGTTGCATTATTTCTAATAGTTGCTTGATTGAGGGTCTTCCTCGTTTCTTTTCATCTTTTGGAACCTTGATTGGTTCTTTACTAGTAGAATTTTTTATTCCAAGAGAGGAAGAGGGAGAGGGATTACCTTTATGTGATGCTTTCCCTTTCTCTTTGTTTCTTGATTTTATTAGAGCACTTTGCAATATCTTGATTTGGTGTTCTGGTATTGATTTTTCTTCTTTCATTTCACATGCGAATGCTATGCTTTGCAGGTCTAAATACTGGAGTTCCATGTCTTCCAGATCTTCTAGATCTAGATTTGAGGAGTCTATTGGAGTCATGGTAGCATACTAATCCCGAGGAATGGGGGATGGTGTTGTGGGAATGTGGGATTGATGGGAGACAAGGGTCTTGTCTTGACAGGGTGATGAGTTTCGCTGGATCTCGGGAGTGGGGTTGGGATTGTATTTGTTTGGCTCATAAATGTTAGCCAACTATTCAAAGCTATTCCTTGTGCGAGGACCTTTGGGGTTTGGATGGGTTGATATTTTATTTTAGTTCTTTCTTTTGGCTAGATATTTTTCAAATCCTTCCTCATCCTTATCTGCTTGGGATTTAGATTGTTCTAGTAGCTTGTTTAGAGGGTAGTCCCTGAAAAGGTTCCCATGAGCATGAAATTTTCTGCATCGAAAGGGAATGTTCTTGTAGTCAAGCATTTGGTTCCAATCATTTTCCCAGTATTGAGGCAAATTGAGGTTGACATATCTTTGGAAACATTCAAGTAGATGCAGATGCGGGAATAAGAGGTGTACTGGCCTTGTAGGGTGGCAAATTCTATCTAAACAGAGGAACCCATAGTATTTCCTATGCCGTCTAGGATTTTTCGGGTGCCAATACTCCTGTGGAAGCGAATAGAGCCTAATCTAGACTGGAGCCACTATGAAATATTCCTTCTCTGGGATAAAATTTTCTTTCCATATGTGCATATAGAGGCTGGTTGAGTTAAATAAGTATGGGCCTTCTTGAAAGACTCGTTCTCGATCCTTGACTTGATTGAATATTTCCATAAAGAAACATTTGGAGTCGATTTTGAGGGAGACCTCACCTTTTTGCTTCCATCTGGTTTTGATCCACCACAAAAGTGCTTTCTCTGATGGTTAGAGGCCCATGAATTTGCAGATCAAGGCATGGTATTGAATGTATTGTATGTTCTGACCAAGAACGAGGCACTTACAAAGATGAAGACCCACTTCATCACCATACTTCTGCGATTCATCATGATGGAATCCCCCACATCAACTCATTTCTGGAAGACAATGGATCTTTCTCCATGAGGTACAAGTCAGGTATTGTGGTAAGTGTCACTTTAATAGTTGAGGCATTTGAATATGTTGCATTAAAAGCTTCTCTTGATTATAAAATGTCTACTTGGAAATTATGCTCTTTGCCTTGTTTCACCTTGGTGGTTGACATTTTTCCCTAGTAAGTGGTCACCCTTTGGGAAAGGTTTGCTACTAGGAGGTATCCTTGATGATTCATCACACCATTATTGATCATACTTATCACTTTCCACACTTCATCCTTTTCGTCTCCTCATCGTTTGGTATTTTTGGGTGTACTGACCCAAGAAGGGATTTTACCTCATTTCATGGGAAGAAGGGGTTGAAGGCCCATAGGCTTGTAGCTAGATGTTCTCCCATGGATCCCAAGGACAATGAAATGTCTCTCCTAAGAAACTAATGGGACCCGTAAAATAAATAACAATCTAAAAATGCCATCCAAGGTAGAGTGTGTGTGGGAAATGTTTTCCATGCTTAGGTAGAAGTCCCACACATTGTCTTCAACCTAGGGAAGCACAGTCTGACCAGGGTAGAATCAAGGTGGTAAATGTTTTTCATGCTTAGGTAGAATTCCCGTTTTGGCTTCAACTTGGAAACACTTTAATTAATTAATGGCAATGAATGGGTTTGTAAAAAGGTTGCATTGAAAACGAAGGTGAAACACACCCTCTACAAAGGCACCCATAAATGAGATAATACAAACCCTTGTATGTCATGAACCCCATACCGAAAGGTCTTAACCCCATCCACTTCATATTCTTTATATGACTTAGAGAGGGTCCACCTAAGAAACACTCCTTGACTTGAGGAATGACTCACCCAATAGGTCACTATGACAACCCTCTCGTACCTAAACATGGCAAGTTGCACAAGGTCTTTGAGCACTTGTTTAATTTGAAAAATTAGTTTTGATCCACATGTTTAGGTGGTTCTTGTATTAAATGTGATTTTACTTGGCATGGTACATTTGACTTGAGATCCTTGGAGGGTGCATTCATTTGTCTTTATAGGACCTTGCTTGGTGGACGTTTTTGAAGGAACAAGCCTAGCTTGGGCCTTCATTGGGGCTTGGAGCCCACATAGTGGATACCATGACCCACACCTTGGGAGATGAAAGATGATGGACATTTCCTTTGGAAGCAAGAGAATATACCTTGAAGGAAGATACCTTGCCCAACGATTTTCCTTTAGAGGCCATACACCACATTTTTGGGCTTGATGTCGCCTTTGGGCTAGGATTTTGTTGATGATGGTGAGGTTTGATGATGATTTGACATGGTTTATGAAGAGGAGGAAACTTACCATGGTGTCACTTGGCCTCCGAAGGCCCCGCATTTTCTTCAACAACCCAACGACTTGCTAAAGATGTTAAGACATCACCCTCTAGGGGAATGAAATCATCTTTTAGGGTTTTCTTTTGTGTAAAAAATAAAAATTATAATTGTAAAGGGGCAATTAGAGGAGGTTGGCCTCCCTAATTGTGTTTTACCGTAAAGTTATGTGGAAAATTTTAATTTTGAGGTCTTGTATAAATAAAAGACCTAGATCATTTCATTTTCATAAAACTCTCACTTGAGAATAAGACATACTTGGCTGAAATTTTCGCCCTCTTTGGGAATTTGTTCTATCTCTCTCTTTTGTGCAAATTTGTGGATGCTTATTTGTCTATTGTGGAGCTAAAGTGGTGTGCTACCCTCTTGGAGGCTTATTTCTTGCATGTGGATGAAATTTACTTGGTAAATGATGGTTTTATCTTGCTATCTTGTGGAATTGGTAAGGCATTTTCTACATTTTGTTGGTAATTTCTTCTCATTTCATTCTATTCTTGTCTAGAATCCTTGGAGGAGTGTAAGGGCACACACCCTCCACCAAGTTCATTTTAATTTTTATTTGATAAGTCATTTTTCAAGGTTGCTAGGAGGAGTAAAAGGGATTACACCCTTCTGGATTCACCTTGTTGAAATTACTTTCTCTATGGAGTAAAAGGGATTACACCCCTAGAGAAGTAGTGAACCTAACTCTTACAACCAAGACTCCATTACCCAATAAATTAAAGCACTAATCTGAAATTTCATTGGAGAAACAAAATCGTTGCATTGGAAAACATGATTTGTTGAGATTTTTCATTTGTCTAAAGTGGATTCAATTCTACTTGCTATTAGTTTGCTTGAGCCAAGGACATCTAGCCTAGCCAATGATTTCTTTCTATTGTTATAGATTTATACTACAACCACTAGGGATGCAACAAACTTCACTTTATTTAATCATTTACTCACTTTTCAACCATTGAAATTTACTTGTAAACCTATATTACTGTTCTACTGCTTATAGGCTATCTTTTTTACTGTTTACTTGTTGAGTTTTATGGTTAGAATTCACTATTGTAGAAATTGTTTGCTACAGAAACAAGGCTTCCCTAATAATTCGTTGATAAATTCATTTGGTAGCCCTATTTCACCGTCAAAGTTCGTGCTTAAATATTAGAAAAATAACTGCTTATTTAGTGTTTCATTGTCCAATAAATATTTGGTACTTTTGATGGTTAATTATGAAGTAACTAGCTCTTTTCATTGCTGATATGTATTCTTGTTTACTGCTGCAATATAGTACAACAAGATTCGCTTGCTTGTCCTTTTGATTATCTGTCTTGTATCTCGATATATTTTAATTTTGTCTCGAGTAGGTACACCACTCTCTTGCAGGTACACTATACTTTGGAAACCTACCCTTATCGACAAGACTCTTATCCAATCCCTTTTCTACTTCCTAACTCGACCTATAGGGGTTTCACTTTCCATCTCAATCCCCTAGAGCCACCGAGATTCGCCCTTGTGGTGATTTTCATCATCACTAAAGCGCGGGGAGTATCTATCTAAGGTGACAGTGAGTAGTTACTCACATAGTTGTCTCACGTTTGTGGATTGGGTTGGCTTTTCCCAACCTACAATCTGTGTGATAAAACACCCAACAAATTTTTTAATGATTCCACGCGTACAACTAGGTCAATATCCATAGACTTAAAGTGAATCAACTTAACCATCCATAAGTGTTTAGATATGATGTAAAATAAAAATAAAAATAAAGCTCATTTTAGGACCATCCGTAAAGGGAAAAATGGAATACTGTACTTGCAATTTTTTTTCTATGTTCAGGTTGGATTATTGAATGTGGAGGCGTAATACCACTCTTTGTTAAATTTCATACATAGTCATGGATGACGGATTCATCGCATCAACTGCCCATCATATCATTGTGTCTTCTCGCATTGTTCAAGAATTGGTACGAAAGATAGAGGTAAAGCCTTTAGTTTATATGTTGTTATGTTATTCTCAAGGTTATGTGTAAATAACTTATTGTCATGACATAGTATATTCTTCTGCTACCTATGCTAACACTTTCCTCGTTAATGTTTTTTGAGGAATATGTTTCAATCCACAATGGAGTGGCGTCGAGATCAAGTTGGGAGAAGGAAGTATTGAGATATTTTGTTTGCATGATCATTCTTGTCTTTTTCTGGAGGAGACCCACTTTTCTCATCTCTAATTACATTAACATTTTATTTAGGTCGCCCTATGATTGTCATTATTCTCTTTGGAATTCTATGGATTTTGCAGGTATTTCTTGCAAAACTATGAGTAATATTGAACTGCCCCTACAAAGACTGAGAGGATGCAAAAGCTCCACAATATGTGAAGTCATGGCTGGAGTTCTTTTTGTTTCCTTAAATTATGTAGTTTTTATTGTATTTACATCCACATATATAAACAATCACATACCTTACATATACCTGGCTCTTATTGCAATCAAACCAATAAATTCCTATAAGCCTATATACAAAAATCACACACTTTACATTAAAAAATAGTTTTAGACCAGTTTGAATGATTGAGGAACACTACTCCACATTACAAGAATGGTGATGAGTTCCACAACAAATCCTAGAATATCCAAACAACCCTAAAGGTGATATTATGAAATAGACATATTTATCTGTGTGTGATGGGAGAATGCAACAATCTTTGTATATACTGATTTCTCCATCATTTCTCATGCATGCCAATTTATATTACCTTTAGAAATACCCAGAACAACCAAGAAAATAGGTTTAGATTTAGATTACCTAAGTGCAGACGATATCAAAAAAAGAAAAAAAATGTTACTGTTATGAAATTAATCTATCAAAAGGAATCAAACGGAAATGTATGATGTTGTTTTGATCTTAAGTGCCCAAAAAAACATTAAACCATAACAAAAAATTTCCTGATATTGCAGTGCCATTTTCCATCAAATAAAAGGTCTGTCCAACAACCTTCAAATTGAGCATAGGTCTGTATTTAGTTGTTATATCAGTTCATAGAAGGAACTTTTATACATGTTCAAGAATAATCAAGACATATATGTCTTGTGGTTTTTCGTTGAGTTGTCTGTATCGATGACATATAAAGCATTAGAAAGATACAATTTTCACCATACTTATTTTTAAGTTGCCTTTTATGTGCTTATGTTACATGTTTATGAAGGCACTCCTTTTGTAAATCTCTTATTAATTTGTCATTTAAAAGTTTAAATATAGAGCATTTTTAGTATTAAATATTCAAAATCATTTTTAATTATAAAATATGGAGAAGAACTACATAAATTCTTGATCTAATTACCATAATTTATATTTATTTTTAATTTTCATTTTTAGAAATTGCGTTGTTGGAGTGTATATTTATTTTCGGCATAAAATGAGAGCGGAGATATAATAAAGAAATATACCGAGATATTGCAAGAGATCCAATAATATAACATATATATATTAGATGTATATAACAAGAGGCACATATATACAGTAATACACAATTTCTATTAATGAGTGAAATGTACATAACTATAAAATTACAAAGTGAAAGACTTGCTATAATGGTGACATCTTATCTATGAGAATATATGTGATGGCTACGCTCATTCACAAGAAGATGATTGATACAATGAGGCTCCAAGGTATTTTTAACATAAATAAAATCTAAAATCCTAACCCCTGAAGATGAAAAGCCAACAGTTTTGTGGACCTCGTTTTGGGTAGTTTGGTGTATTAACTTCCCGGGGACGTAACTTTGGCATATGATCTCCGTTTGGGGCGCACGATAGCTCGCTGGAAAGGTATTAACGAGGAGCTTCATTTAGGGGGATCAATCAAAGCCTTTGGATATCATTGAGGTGCACGATTGTGAAAAAAACATCGTTTAGACCTTCAAAGTGGCCTCAAAAGTTTAGGACCCGATAAACTGCTAAAAAGAACAAGTTGCCCAAAAGTTTTTTTGAGCCAGTTGGAATAGGTAGGTGGCCACCGATATCCACCTGGATCAACTCACTTTCATAGATAACTTAGCTTGTCTAATTTCATGCTCTTTCATGGAGAATTTAGCTTGTGTCTTGTGTAATTTCATGCAGAGCCACCTCCAAAATCCTGGTGAACCTGACTCCAATACAACGATTTGATGTCAAAAGTTTTCATGATACATTTAATAAAAAATTAATGAAATCCAATACACAAATGGAGTGTCACATCCAAAATCCTGAAGAATCGTGATATAAATACAACGATGTGGTGTCAAAAGATTTCAAGAACTTTAAACTACCACTTAAGGCCTAAGGCAAGAGCTTTCTGCTTTGCAACTCCCCTTATTTTATTTATAGATATGTCTTTTTAACCCATTACCTTTATATTTAAAGCAAGGTAGTATCTACTCACATAATTGTTCAACTCCCCTTGTTTTATTTATAAATATGTCTTTTTAACCCATTACCATTTAGAACAAGGTAATGTCTACTCACATAATTGTTCAGTAGAGTCATAATTCGTCCTATCCTTTACCTTGGTTTACCATATGCCATCTTATTAGTCCCGACCTTTAGCTAGGGACTATAGAATTTGCGTAGTGGTTAACATCCTTTGATTGTCTATTAACTGGTGTGTTTTGTGACATTATTTGGTTCGTTTTGGAGATAGATGCACTCGATAACCTATGTTCTTGATTACCTTGCTTTATTTCCTTTTCAATACCAACAAAATTATTTTCCTAATTTTATAATTTCACTTACTCACTTTTTGATTGGTTAAGGACATTGTGATGCCCTAGTGTAAGCAATTTTTATTTTTATTTTTTTTTAAATTAAAAAATAATTAAAAAAAACCAATACTACAAATGACCTTAGTGGTGTAAATAGAGTACTGCAGTCAAGGTTTGGGTGCAGTTGAGGTTTTGGCAGTTGAGGACACTATCTCACCGCCAACTTCTTACCGCCTCACCGCCATGTATGCCTTCCCACTTACTCCTATATATACAAAGCGTACAATGCGCTTCATTGTAATGTTTATAAACTTTAACGTTTTGCAATAGGAAATTTTCCTACAAGTGTAATTTGATATTTCGATTTACACAACAATCATGGCAAAAGAAAAGGGCAGTTGTTGCAAGGGTCTACCGACATTCTATGAGAAATCAAAGCCAGTTTTGGCTATGATATCTATTCAATTTGGGTTTGTTGGGATGAATATAATCTCAAAAGTAGCTTTTAATCAAGGAATGTCTCACCTTGTTTTGGTAGTCTACAAACATGTGGTGGCCACTCTCATATTAGTGCCTATTGTATATGTTTTGGAAAGGTAAGTGTAAAATATTGGAAGTCGAATATGCATATTGAACATGACTGCTAAGATTTTATCGAAGTAGTTCACATTATTTTTATGTGTTCATAACTATTTTTTTTATGCTTTTTTTTCATTTGTTGTAGGAAGACCAGGCCAGTTTTTACATTTTGAGTGTTCTCTGAGATATTTTTCAGTGCTTTGTTTGGGTAATACTTGATAAACTTAATCATCCTCTTATTCTTCAAAGAACCATTGTTTTTAATATTAATTATGTACTATATCTATCTATGTACAGGTCCACTTTGAACCATAATTTCTATTATGCAGTTCTGGGCTATACCTCAACTACATTTGCACGTGCATTGAGAAACATGGTACTTGTTGTGACTTTTCTCATGGCTATTCCTTTTAGGTATTCCTATGAAGATCACTCACAATATTTGACTATGCCATTGATTATTTTTAGTCCCCAATTTCATTATCTGAAGAAAAATTTCTGAATTTGTCACTGATTGGAAAGAGTTGGGATAAGAAGATTCACAGGTCAAGCAAAGGTACTGGGGACCTTAATCCGTGTGGGTAGGGCTATGTTGATGACATTATACAAAGGAATACCCATAAACCTATGGTCATCACCTTTCCATTTAAGAGAAGGAAAAGGAAACGCCAATAATAATGGAATCGATTATGAGAATTTGACTAAGGGATCCCTGTTAATCGTCACTAGTTGCATTAGTTGGTCATCTTGGTTTATTATACATGTAAATTTATTTACGTTTGTATATATGTATCTGTGTGGGGAGGGGATGGTTGGACCTAACTCTAATAAGGGTCTTTTCTCGGTTGGTTACAGGCTAAACTGAGTAACAGATATTCAGATAAGTATGCTAGCACAACCCTAATGTGTTTTCTGGCCATTATACAATCAATTGTTCTTACCCTAATTTTTGAACGATATCATGCGTCTGTGTGTGCCATAGGGTGGGATATCAAGCTTCTTACATCACTCTATTTAGTAAGTTCTGTATTATACATATGGGCGATAATTGGTGTGTGAGTTTAATGTTTATAGGAATAACGGTGTATTAAATTTTTGTAGAGTATTTGCAGGCAGTTGTGGACTCGAGAATGGCTTATATTTCCAGAATAAAGTGGCAATCCAGTGATGTATATGTAGTGAGTTCATTGCTAGTATTGAGTGGGTAGAAGCAAAGGAACACTCTAAAATGCACAGTGAAACATATTTTTATTTATGAATGAGTGAAATGGTTACATAGCTTGTTTTTATAGAGAGAATGGAAGCATCTGGAGGATCTAGAGCTTTCCCGAAACAATCTGGAGTGTCCGTGGAAAGGAATTATCTAGAAAAGAGTCGAAGCGTCGGTGTGGTAGGTAGAGAAATTAACTTCTCCAACACTCCCCCCTAATTTCTACTACTAATTACATCAATATTTACAATGCCCAATGCTTCTCTTAAATACTCAAATTGGTCTTGTGCTAAAGCCTTTGTAAATATGTCTGCAAGTTGCTCCTTTTATCTGCAATGTAGGATGAGTTCTCCATTGTTGACAAGTTCTCGAATGAAGTGATATCTTGTGTCAATATGCTTAGTCCTCTTGTGAAAAACATGATTCTTTGATAGTGCAATGGTGGACTTGTTATCACAGTAGATTGTAGTAGGCTCTTCTTGATTGTGCATTAGATCCTTCAAAATTCTTCGCATCTAGACTACTTGACATGCTGTTGATGTACCTGCTACATACTCTGCTTCTGCTGATGAGATTGTCACTATTGGTTTCTTCTTTGATGCCCATGCCACAACTCCTGTTCCAAGATGAAATGTATATCCAGATGTGCTCTTTCTGTCATCAATGCTTCATGCAAAATCACTATCTGTGTATCCAACCAACTGCAGATTATTTGAAATGGAATACAGTATGCCATGATTGATAGTCCCTGCAATGTATCTCAATAACCTTTTTACTTCTTGCCAATTTGACTTCTTTGGTGTGTCCATGAATCTAGAAATCAAACTGACTCCATACATTATATCTGGCCTAGTCACTATCAGATACATCAAACTTCCAATCAATTTTCTGAATATGGTTGAGTCAAAATCCATCTCATTTTGTTCTCTACTTAGTTTTGTGCCAACTGCCACAGGTGTAGAAACTGGACTGCAATTTATCATTCTAAACCTTTTTAAAACGTCTCTTGCATATTTACTTTGACATATGAAAATGCCTTTATCATTTTGTGTGACTTCAATGCCAAGAAAATAGTTCATTAACCCCAAGTCTGTCATCTCAAATTCCTTCTTCATTTCTGATTTAAACATATCAATAGAGAGATTACATGTATAGATCAAATCATCAACATATAGGCAAACAATCAAGATCTAACCTTGTTCATTGACTTTGGTGTATAGTGTAGGCTCACTAGTGTTTCTTATGAATTAATTTTTTATCATGTATGAATCTATCCTGCTATACCAAGTCCTTGGTGCTTGCTTCAATCCATAAAATGCCTTCTTTAACTTGTAAACCTTGTCTTCTTGTCCTCTTACTTCATACCCTGGTGGTTGTTACACATAGACTTCTTCTTCTAAATATCCATTCAAGAAGGCTGATTTGACATCTATTTGATAAACTTTCAAATTATGTTGAGCTGCAATAGCTAGTACCATCCTAATGGTGTCAAGTCTTGCTACGGGTGCAAATGTTTCATTGTAATCAACTCCATATTCTTGTGCAAATCAACTAGATCCCATGTATTCTCCTTAGGTAAATCAACTAGATCCCATGTATTATTTTTCTTAATAGATTCCATTTCTTCATTCATTGCATTAATCCAATGTTCTTCCTTAATTGCATCCTCAAAATATATAGGATCTTGAGTAAATAGGGAAAAATTGGATTGCAAATCTATCCTATCTCCTTGATCATATATTTCTTGCAAGTTTCTAGTCTTTTTGCCTCTTAATCTTGACCTTAATGATTCAAGTGTTGGATTTGAGTCATAACTTACTTGTGGGCTTGATGTTTCTCCTTGCTCAACTTGCCTTTGTGAGTTTTCCTCTTGTGGAATTCTTGATGGTGTTTCTCCTTGCTCATTTGATTGTTCTCCTTGTTCTTCATATAGTATTCTTGTACCTGTAATTGTCTTATCTATATTTCCATCCCAAGATTCTTCTTCTTTGAATACAACATCTCTACTTACAATTACTTTTTTGGTTATAGGATTAAACAACTTATATGCCTTAGATTGTTCATCATAACCAATGAAAATGCATTTTTCACTTTTATCATCCAATTTACTCTTTGTTTGTTTAGGCACATGTGAATATGCAACGCAACCACATACTTTAAAATGAGAAACACTATGATGCTTACCACTCCATGCTTGTTGAGGAATCATGTCTCTCACAATCTTTGTTGGACTGCTGTTCAATATATAAACTGCACAAGCCATTTCTTTAGCCCAATATTCATTAGATAGATTCTTTCCTTTCAACATGTTTCTTTCCATCTCCAATATTGTACGATTCTTCCGTTCTGCAACACCATTCTGTTGGGGTGTATAGCTTGTAGTGAACTGCTTCTTTATTCTATGATACCTGCAATACTCCAAAAACTCATTTGACTTGTATTCTCCTCCTCTATCAGATCTCAATACCTTAATGGATAGACCACTTTCACTTTGTTTCTCAACCAATGCCTTGAATTCCTTAAACTTGTCAAATGTTTCAGATTTGTGTTTAAGAAAATAAACCCATGTTTTTCTACTATAGTCATCAATGAATGTTAGAAAATATATGCTCCCCCCTAATGATAGTGTCTGCATTGGACCACATAAATCTGTATGCACAATTTCTAAAGGTGCCCAAGCTCTATATGACTTCTTTTTTGGAAAGTTTATCCTATGTTGCTTGCCCAAAATACAACTTTCACATGAACTAATTGGTGCTTGAATAGGTGGTAATCCTTTTACCATTTCATTTCTTTGCAACAAACACAATCCTTTAAAGTTTAGATGGCCATACCTCAAGTGCCATATC
>ML806774.1:259591-274489 GCA_009831015.1 Picea engelmannii | reverse complement strand
TTTGAAGGCCTATGGGAAGAATGCATCCAAGAAGAGACAAGGGTAGCCAACCGTGAAGCACTACTAGCAAGGGATGATGATCAAGCCCTAGCTACCCATACAAAAGGAGGAAGAAAGAAACCCTACTTCAAAAGGGAATCTCATAGAGAACAATCAAGGGAACAAAGTAAGCAATTATCAAGATATCCAATAAGAACTAATGCAATATTACAACTCCCTAATAAAGGAACCCCAACAACATAGAAATGAAGAAATCATAAAAAATACTTAACTCATTCCCAAAGTTCTTAATGAAGATCATAATGAATCCCTGACGATACAAATTACCATGGAAGAGGTGGAACAAGCCATTTGGGAAATTCCCAAAGGAAAGTCCCCAGGCCCAGATGGATTCACAGTGTAGTTCTATCAAGCATGATGGCCGATAATAAAGAACGAAGTCTTGGAAGTGGTGGAAGACTCCCACAAATTTCAAAAAGTGGAAAATACCAGCAAATTCCGCCCAATAGCCCTTTGCAATGTCATTTACATGATCATCTCCAAAATCATTTCCAACAGACTTAAACCCCTCCTCCCCTTCCTAATTTCTTCTGAGCAGACATGCTATGTAGAAGTAAGACAAATCTTGGACAACATCATCTTAACCCATGATCTTCTCCATTCCCTCCACACGTCCAAGAAACCAAGTATGATCATAAAATTATATCTATCCAAATCCTTTGACATCCTAAAATGGAACTTCATCTACAATAGCCTAACAACATTTGGATTCAACAAGAACTAGATAAATTGGATAAAATATCTAATCTCCAGGACCTTCTTATCAATCCTTGTCAATGGCTCCTCCTCCCCAACCTCCTCCCACTCCCGTGGAATTTTTCAAGGAGATCCTCTCTCACCCTTCCTCTTCATTTTGATGGTGGAAGTCTCAGGCAAGGGCATCAAGGAAGAAGCGGAGCAAGAAAACTGGAAGAGTATCTCTCTTCATGGGGAAGAAAAACACACCACACAATAACAATTTGTGGACGAAATAATGTTAATGTCCACTCCAACAGTCAAAGAGGCCCTTACAATCAATCAAGTTCTACAATACTTCTTAGAGGCTTCTAACATGTGCATCAAAAAAAAAAAATACCAACTTTTATTCTTCAACACCCCTCATTATATTCAATGTCACTTAACATAAATTTTAGGCTACCAATGATGCAAGCTTCCATCCAAGTACCCGGGAGTTCCCATGATTATGAACTCTGTAGAAAATAAAGCTTGGGATGACCTCTTAGAAAACATAGAAAAAAAATTAAATAATCAGGCCTTTCACTCTCTCAACATAGCAAGCAGACTTATCCTCATCAAATCGATCCTCCAAGCCATGCCTATCTACAGTTTCTCAATGATAGTAGCCCCAAAATTCATCCTCATATCCATTCAAAATATTCATTGCTCCTTCCTTTGGGGAAGCACTAAAAATAGAAAAAAATGGTCCCTGGTATCATGGGAAACAATATGTCGCCAAAAACACAAAGGTGTACTAGGTATGAGAGATCTAGAGATTCTTAGCCAAACCCTTGGAGCCAAGATCTGGTGGCAATGGATCACCAATCCTTAGATGCAATGGGATAGCTTTTGGAAAACCAAATATGCCTGGAACCAACAAAAGAGTTAGATCATCAGAATGAACAATGCTCCCACAGGTTCTAACCTTTGGAACTTATCCTGGCAAAATAACCGCCTAATTCAGGACAACTACTTCTGGGAAATAAAAATTGGCTAGGAATCCCTCTTCTTGGAGGATGCTTGGCAACAACTTCCTTTCTATAATGTTCAAGAATATCTTCAAAATCTTCAATCAGAAATGACAAATAAGAGCAAAACTAGGGTGGCCCATTACTGGATAGAAGCAGACAACCACAATCAATGGTGAAGATAGTTTCCTTCTCATCTATGGATCAAATCCACATATCAAACCAACATTGATGGATTTCTAGAAAACCTCAACAAAAGGAAAATATGGTTCTCTAAAAAACCAAAACGTCTAAAATGGGGTAACTCAACTTCAAGAACCTTTACAACTAAAGAAGCATACTCCTTTGCATCCAGGCACCATCAGTTCCCGAAAGCTCCCATTTGGAGCAAGATATGAAACCAAAACCTTTGGCGAAAAGTCTCAACCTTTCTCTGGTTTCTCACCCTCAAAAAATCCCTAACCTGGGACAATATCTATAAACAGGGCTTCTAAGGTCCCTCACATTTCCCCCTATATCTCTCTCAAGAGGAGTCGGTGGAGCACCTCTTTAATTCTTGCCACTACACGAAAGACCTTTGGACCTTCTTGGGGGTCCTTTTCCACCATTTCAGTCATTGCAAACTTTCCATCCAAACCACAATAGAACTATGCCCCCATTCCATCACCCAAAATCCAATAGTTAACAGACCTTGAAATATTCTCCCTGGATTTATCACCTGGGAAGCCTGGAAAGAGTGAAATCGCAAGATTTTTAAGCTTCAAACTCTCTCTTCCAGGGACCTCTGGAAAAAGGTCACAAAGTCTGTCCAGGAAACCATCCTTTCCCAACCTTGGAAGGAGTAGGACTGAAAAGCTAACTCGTATGAGCTAACAATCCTCCAGGCCTTCAACCTCAAAGCTATTCGAGCCTCCCCAAACAAAACCTCATCTCCCAGCTATCCAGCTCCCTCTTCCCTTTGTTCCCCCCCGCCCAAGGGCTTCTTCAAGCTCAACTTTAACGGGGCTTCCAAAGGAAACTCGAGCTTTGCAGGATATGGAGGAGTCTTTACAACTAGTCAAGGAAACATTTTGAGAACCTATGGAGGTAAGCTAGGAATAAACACCAACAACACAGCTGAAATCCATGCTTTGGAAGAAGGATTAAGAATCCCCTCAGCTCAAGGTATATCCAAGCTCATTGTGGACGGAGACTCCCAAGCAATCATCAATCTACTCAAGTGTATGCAGTACGTCTCTCCAATCTCGAAAATTTCCAACAACTGGAGAATGGAATCCATCTTGGAGGTAATTCAACAAATTCTCCGCCTCATCTTGGTGATCATTTCCAACCACATTTGTCGCTTGGCTAACAAACTGGATAATTGGTTGGAAAATAAGATCCTCAAGACCTCAAAAGACAAGTGGGATAGGCCTTGGATACCCCTCGAGGACGATGGATTCTCCTCATATTGCTCCTCAATATCAATGAAATACCTCCCAACTCCAGAAACAGGACTCAGGAAACAGGACTCAGGAAGCAATCCAAAGGAAAACACATCCCTGAGGAAGAAAGTAGGTGCATTAATCAATTAGTCCCCACAAAAGAAAACCTCGATCAACAGGTGAATCATCTAGCTCACCAACTATCTCAGCATACCAGGGATGCATTACAGGATAGTAAATGCAGCCAAGTGGGCACCACTTACAATCCTCCTTTCTCCAACAGATCTAGTCATCTCACCCTTCTAGATGGCTTTCATACTCAACATTCTAGGCAAGGTTTTTACCCCAAAACTCTCAAAATGGGAAGAAAAATAGGCTCCTCGAGATCCACCACAATCCAATCATATCACTTACCCCTAGATGAGGTTCTTGGGAAGAAAACCAATGGGAGGTCAAATCCCAAGACTGACAATAGGTACATTAATGGCGGTCCTACGTCCGACGCAAACCTCGTCCAGTAAGCATATCTTCCAGCGTTCCATATGCCTCAGCAATTAAGGGCCCTCGATCCGATGGATGAATGTAGACAAATGGACGATGTAGGAAACCCCAAAAACTCCAACAGAGCTCAGCAAAAATACCTCCTCGATGACATCCAACTTCAACATTTAAGGCTGGATCTTCTCCCCGAGACGCATGCAAAGGGTGGCCATGTGATCTCCCACGCATCCTCCTGCTCGGCTTTGAATTCTAGGTATAATCCCATGCATCAACAATTCTACATGGACGATGAATGCATCCAAATGGTCACCCATGGTAGCATCCCCAACTCGAACAGATCCTGACAACAAGACTACCTCACCATCATCCAACCTCGGCATTTAAGGCAAGGTCTCCTCCCCAAGACTCGTGTAGCTGACATCCATGTGAACACCCAAGTGTCTTTGTACCTAGCTTTGAATTTGATGCATAGTCATCAAGGCCATAGGGATGATACTCTTAATGAGATTTACTGCCTATCCCCTCATAGAGAGGATTCAATCTCCCCTCGCGATTCTTTTTCTCCATGATAAGCTCTTCATTTCAAACAATGGGCATTACTCTTCACCAAGGTTTGATGCCTACTATGAAATTCGGGAACTCAAATCCGGACTCTAGGTCCCTCCCAGCCACTGTTGTTGATTGGTACTCCCAACCTATACTATCTCTCATGTATCATCTATCTTTTTGAGCTCTCACACGCGACACCATGGCCTCAACATGGTTATCGTCGCGGTTTGGGAGCCCTGACTACTTCTTCCTCTCGGCATCAGGACGAGGGTAGACTAGACTCAAGAGTTCAACAGGAGCCCTCCAATGCAGCCAACAACTATCAGAGTAACACCCCCCATTTCTTTTAGATAAATATGGACGAGGTTGAAGCCACCATCATCTTAGAGAGGGATATGACCATCGACTTTGAAGTTGTTGAGACCACTATTCATTAGGTTCCATATGTTGGTCATACAAGAGGTAGAGAAAGGCATTACTAGAAGACAGTAGAATTGTACTGGCATATAAAAACCTTTATGGGTCATATGCTTCAGACAAGGGAAGATGCTTAGAACATGGTTCAACTTCAACTTGATGGTCTCCACTTGATGGTCCGAGAGATTCTTCCTTGTCTCCCGCCAACTTCCCATAATCATCCCACACCTCCAGCAACTCGTCACCAACAATTAGGCCTAGAAAAATCTCATCCAAAAAATCCTTTGGATTCCTCTTTCAGGCCCTTGGCCCCTTGAAGCCGATTTTACTATTAGTCTTTTTGTTAAAATGGTATATAAAAATAAGCATAGGTCTGGGCCTTTTTGTCATTCTCATAGACCAATGTCTCTGGATCCTCTTGGTTTTATAGTTTTTTGGACAATATACAAGAAATATATATGGTCGAATGTTATTTACCTTTATTGTTGATCTGGTTTCCCAAGTGGCAGGACAACAACAAATCTCTTTTGTTTGTATGATATTTTAAAAAATCAATAGAATTGTGATTGTGAACTTAACAAATAAATAAATGACTTTTTTCAAAATAATAATTATTATTTTGGGTGCTTGACTTGGGTCTAGATAATAGAAAGATTTAAAAATAATATAATTTTGGTAGGATAAGACAAAATGAATGAACCAAGCGAAATTTTGTAGACACAAATTTGTTTTGAGGTGAGGGCGAGATCAATAGGTAGGACAAATTTGTGATAAATTGAAAAAAAATTGACAGGGTAATTTTAGGCTACAACACCATATATGGAATTGACAAGAATAGAAACTAGAGTGTTTCATGTATTAGTTCTAGACGTATATCCAAAAAAATTGACATTGTGGTAGTCCTTACAAGTTTTCTCGACTAAAATTCCCAAAAATCAACAAGTTTTGGGACAATGAGCCTAACTTTTGATGGAAAATCTGAATTCAATGAGATTTAGGAGATTGCGAAGAAGACATATTAGGTTGTTACAAGTTGAAAATTCAAACTTAAAGGTGTAACATTCTTGGATATACATCAAGTACAAATTCAACTTGGATATAAGTCCCCAAATAAAGGACTTAAAAGGTACGTGATCTTAAAATTGGCATAACTTTTGATTGGAAAGTTTGATTAAGGTGATTCAAAATTTGTTGTAAAAAGAAAATCGAGGATAATATATTGGTTATATGTTATTTTTTACCATTTGGGACAAACAATTTGTTGAATATGTAAACATGCCTTGTATGGTATTGTTGAAATGTAATATTGGGATGTAATTCCTCCATATCTCTTGGTATATAATAGAGTTAAGAGAGACCCATCAGATACACAAACACAAAAACATTTTGAAGGATCATATAGTGATCATATACTTTATAATGATGTGAAGATGGAGTGTGATGTGTGGGAGGTTCTATCAAGCGCAAGATTGAAGATTTCTGAAGAATAAAGAAGACACTACCTTCTCGCGGATGTTTCCCCATTTTGGGGTTTTACCACGTATTTCTAGTGTACTCTCATTTTTTCTCTTGTCTCTTTTTTTATTGTGATTATATCTTGGTGTATGGATATGAGGCTAGACTAGTAATGTTATGTTTTTTTATATTGTTATATGTTTATTCTTATTCTCAATATTCTAACATGGTATCAGAGCAAGTTATTATGCTCTACCTCCTTCAGTAAGTTTTTTTACAACAAGATTTTCTTCATATTTACTTGGGCTCTCCTTATTTTGTAAATTTTTCATCATATCTAGTAGTTATTAAGGCTTCTCTTTATATCTAGGCATTTTACTACAAGATTGAGATTTTTTTCTCAAAACCAGGTAATTATTGTTATCATGTATTATATAAAGAGGTGAAATTTAATTTATCTCACATTTATTATTGGGATGTAATTTCTCCATATCTCTTGGTATATAATAGAGGTAAGAGAGACCCATCAAATACATAAACACAAAAACATTGTGAAGGATCACATAGTGATAATAGACTTTGTAATGATGTGAAGATGGAGTGTGATGTGTGAGAGGTGCTCTCAAGTGTAAGATTGGAGATTTATGAAGAATAAAGAAGACAATACCTTCCCTTGGATGTTTCCCCATTTTGGGGTTTTACCCAGTACATCTGGTGTACTCTTTGTTTTCTCTTGTCTCTTTCTTACTTTTATCATATGTTTTTGTATGGATAGGAGGCTGGACTAGAAATGTTTTGTTTTTTTATATTGTTGTATGCTTATTCATATTTTCACAACAAGATGGCCAACCAACATTCTAGACAAAATAAGCCAATTGTTACTCCTTCTAAAGCTACAGAAGATTCATCTATGGAAAATGAAAATGAATGTTAGGAATTTCACTTGTTATAGATGTAAGGGGAAATGAAAACCATGGGAATTGCAATGGTAAGAATGATATAACTTCAAAAGTTCCAAGTTACTAACTAATAGACTATTGAAGACCCGAAGACAATAATGACAAGAAAGGGGGATATTAAATATCTCAAGACAAACATGACACACAATGAATATTTAGAATATATGAAGGAGGACATTATGAATAAGCCATTAAGCATCCTTATAAAAAATTATCCTTATAAAGAAGAGGATAAGAAGAACAAGAGGATTGAGTGTCAGACAGTTGGCTTAGGTTGATGGATAGTTGGTATGGAGTTTTGGTTTTCATCGATGTCAACCATTGGAGAGTGATATTTTAGATTGATTTCAACCCTTCTTGATTGATGTCAACCCTTGGAGAAAGTTCTGTAGTGAATTACAGTAGCAATAAGGTTTGGGTAATGGACCCAAGGTTGTTTCTTGTATAATGGTACGAGTTTTAATATATTTGAAGGTAAGAATATTCTAGATGGATAGTACATGTCATTCCATTTTCGATGGTATGTGGAACGTCACATAAATCCTCTCGGTTAGAGATTTATGGCCATGAGAAGTTGGAGAACCCAGGTTTGGGTAATGGACCCAAGTTTGTTTGATGGATAATGGTATGATTTTTGATATATTTTTAGGAAAGACTATTCTATATGGATAGTACATGCCATTCCATTTCTAGTGGTATTTTGAATGTCACATTACTCCTCATGGTTATAGAGTTATGGCCATGTGAAGTTGGAGAACCCTCATGAGTCATATAGAAGCCTCAAAAGGTCAAAGTAGTCAAAGTGGTTTAAGAGATTTTAGAAGGTATATAATAAAGTGAAGTGATGAGTTTACTATAAGTCAAAGTGAATACAAAATAAATTGTTTAAATAATAATGTTAATGGAGAAATTACTAAGTTGACAAGTGGTTAGAAGTGGGTTAACCCTAAAAGAAGGAAAGTGGGTTAAGATGGTTAAAAGGTAACCCCTTGAAGAAGGTGCATGAAAGTATAAATAAGAGGCAAGGCTCTCTCATTTTCATCACACTTGAGCATATTGAATATCTATAGGTGACTGAGGTAACCAAAGGATATCTAAGTCGAAATTCAAAGGGAAGGTGAAGTAAAGAAGGTCAGAATTCAAGGGAGGATAAATTCTTTTGATGATGCTTTCTAAGGTATGTTATTTACAGGTCATCTCACCATTTTCGCAATAAATTTTTTTCTAGAATGATTCAAACTGTGAAATTGGGATTCCGTTGAGGAAACATATCCAATTAGTTTTGGTACAAATTTCATCTTGTGGGTCTTTGTATTTTTGGAGTTACACTCTGTGGAAAATATGGTTTGTGGCTAGTCCTGAAACTAGTCTAAAACAAGTGTTTCGGGTAAAACCGTCATGAACTTCTTCATAATAAAACCAAATTTAGTAAGACCAAATGTGTTGGTTAGAGTATTGTCTTTAGTATTCTTTTTACAATTTCCATGTCCATACAACAAATTTTCAGTGCAGGGTACACTCTACAAGTTCGCTCTCTAGAATAAGCCAGAATTCAACAAGGTAAGTCATTTTTTCTATAACTCCTTTTATGAAAGGTTCCAAGTAGTGACACCTGGAGGAATTGCATAAAACACACTAAAGAACATTGTGTACTATTTTCAGATCTTTGTTCATTACAGATACATAGTTATGATTATTTCAAGTTAGGATTGTTGACTAATCCAAAACTACTTATGTGAGACTAAAGTAAAGTTTGATGAAAATGCTATTCTCTTGTTGTTAAAGTTAAGGAAGGATTGAAGGTATGTGATCATATACACTAGGTCTATTACAGAGTTTAGATTTGGATGATGAAATTGATGAGGTCTTTTGGTTGAGGTACATATTGGGTACATGGTTGAGACAAGTAGTTGATGAGTTGGAACATACATGAGGTGTATAGTTGATGATGTTGGTACATCTTGATGAGTCATAGTTGATGAGTAGTTGATACATGATTGGTACATACTTGGTACATGGTTGGAGTCACTTGTTAGTAGTATTGTTGACACATGATTTATGGATGATGTAGTATACTTGTATTGGTATACTGTTAAAAACATCTATTGATCTTGGTGATGATGATGAGTTGTTGTGTTATGCTTCGTTGATGCACATCTTTGAGAGTTGTCTTGGTGATTGATCTTGGTGAGTAGATCTGATTTGGTTGATAAGATTAATGAGAGAGGTTGTTGTGATAAGTTTTTTGGATAGGTTATTCGTACAGGTTTGGTTCATGGTTGATGCACTTGTTCATGGTACAAGTTGAGGTACGGGTTGGTGCATAGTTGATGCACTTTTTTATGGTACAGGTTGATTACAGTTTGTTTGGTACAGGTTGGTGCATGGTTGATGCACTTGTTTATGGTACAGGTTGATTACAAGTTGAGGATGGGTTGATGCATGGTTCAGGTTATCGGTACAGGTTGTTTGGTGCAAGTTGATTGTTACAGGTTTACAACAGTACATCTCACAATGATAGTGTGACAGTGGTTCCACCATTCTACTTATACGCCAGGGAGGTTGGACAGGGCAAGGATTGGTGGTTGTAGCCACCTTCCGGTTGTAGCTGGAGAACATACAGGGTTGTATCCTCCTTCTAGTTGTAGCTAGAGAATTGGGGAGTTGGAGCTTCCCTCAGGTTGTAGCCTGAGAAATTAGGGGGTTGGAGCCTCCTTCCAGTTGCAGCTGGAAATGGTGCTTCCAATGAATGTAATTCTTAAAGACATATAATAAAAATCATTATGTGGTTTTCTCCTGCTTTGGGTTTCCACATAAAACATTGGTGTATTGTGTATGTGTGTGATTGCTCATTTGTTCACTGTTTATTTACTCTGCAACTATTGGATGATAATGCTACATTGATATAACACTTGCATTTTATGGTGAAAAGGGATTAAATTGCTCTATTATTGATTCACCCCCCCTCTCAGTAATCCAACATTGAGTTCTAGTCACATATGAAAAATACAAAAAAACATATAGAGAAAAAGAGGATTGAGTCAAGGATACTTGATCATGCATCGCACAAAGATCCACACAATTTTGATTTTAAATTGGGACTAAGGAACTACATTGTTCTCAATCTTGATATAGGGAAATATGATGGTAATGGTCCCATGGTGTGGATATTATAGATGTAGAAATTATTTGATCTACACCAAGTGACAACTCTAGAAAAGATAACTATTGCATCCTTATATTTAGAACCTAATCAATTTGTGTGGTACCCATGGATTTTTTAATACAAAAAGGAATTTTTTGTCTCTTAGTCCATTTTTATGGAAAAATTCATAGAATATTATGGATATAGTGTGATAAACACATTCTTCGATTAATTGAAAAATATTTGGAAAATAGGTTGAGTTATAGTGCACATTCAACAATTTCAAAAGTTGAGGCTTAGAGTGAAGGACCTTCCAGATGATAAATTATTGCATCTCTTTATGGTGCATTTAAAGGAGATCATTTAACATGAGGTGACCTTCCATATGATAAACTATTTGAGTAATTTCCATAGATTAATTTCATTGTAGGAAACTATTTCTTGGATAACCCAATGATCATAATTCCCTAAGGTGATATTGATGTGATCTTAAGGATCTAGTGGTTAAACCATTGGGAAATTTTTCTATGAATTTTTAGGAGTATCGTATTTTTATTAGATGGAAAGGAAATTAAACTTATAGGTAACCAAGGGAAACTATCTAAATTGATAAGCTCCAATAGCCTAACAAAATTGTTAAAAGGGGAAATTGATGAGAAATCATACAATTATGTTCTCTGAATTTTCAAACATATAAGCCCTTCATTCACTTGGATCTATAAAGAGTTATTAACAATCACTTTAAGGTATTTCACAAGATTCCAAAATATCTTCTTCCTATCCAAGAGCATGTCACATGATTCAAATCATTCTAGGGATCCTTCCTCGTAACATTCAACCTTAGAGATATCCCCATGCATAGAAGACTGATATTGAACATATGATTCAAGATATGCTAGAGGTCAACATCATTCAATGCTGCCAAATTCCATTTTATTCATCAGCGGTGACAGTAAAAAAAAATGATTCTTCATGGCATATGTGTCTAGAATGTTGAGAGCTCAACAATATCACCATTAAAGATAATTTTCCTATCCTTGTGATTGATGAATTGTTTGATGAACTATATGATGAATTTTTCATTAATAAGTTGGATATTTGTTCACAATATCATCATATTAGAATAAGGGAAGAAGACATCCCCAAAACAACTTTTAGAACATGTGAAGATCATTATGAATTTTATATATTCCTTTTCATTCCCTTTGTCGGCAAAATCATGTTGTCATTTTGATGATATACTAATTTAGAACAAATCATAGGAAGAGCATGGAAAACATGTAGAGATAGTCTAAAATTGTTGGAGGCCAAGAAACAACTATATGTGAAAAATTTTAAGTGTGCTTTTGAGGTTCAAGAAGTGGAATATTTGGGGCATATTTTATCTCATGGCCCTAACAAAATTAGATCTATGAGAAGATTTCAAATTACCAAAACCCTAAAAAATCTTATTAGGTTATTAGAATTGACATGGTATTAATGAAACTTTGTGAAAAGAAATGGTCAAATAACAACACCTCCAACAAAATTACTAAAAAATGATGTGTTTTTTTGGACTTAGGACATGACCCAATATTTTGAGAAACTTAAGGTATCCATGTGTAACACTTTAGTCTTTGATGTGCATGACTTCAAAAAATCCTTTTATTGTGGAATATGATGAATCGGGTCATGGAATTGGTGCAGTTTTAATGTAAGAAGGAAGGCCCATTGTCTTCAAAAGTAACCAACTTAAAGGAAATAAATTACTCGAAACCATTTATGAAAAAGAAATGTTTTCCATGCTACATACAATTAACAAATGGTTTCCTTAACTAATGGGTAGAAACTTCAAGATAAAACCAAATCATGATAGTCTAAAATATTTCTTGTAACAACAATTGTCTTCAAAAGAGAAACATAAGTCGGCTATCAAGATGTTAGTCTATGACTTTGAAATTTTATAAAATAAAATAAAAGAGGAATATAAGGTGGTGGTTGATGCACTTTTAGGAAGGAACAAACATATAATTCCTTACTTTATGAAATTCTATTCTATATGTTGGTTGAGTGGCATAAGAAAATATAGAATGGAAACAAGATCAAACTATATGACAACTCATTCAATAACTATAACATGACCCTAGTGCATCAAATAAATTTATTTGGACAAATGATTTACTCTAGTAAAAGGATCATCTATATTAATGTATGAATTGACAATCAAAACATAAGTTCCTTTAAAAAATACAATTTTCTCCTCTAGGGGGGCACTCAATATTTATGAAAACTTATCATAGATTCAAGCATATTTTTCGAATGGAATTTTCTTAATATTGACATTCAAAATGTTTTGGTGGAGGGTTTGGTTTCCTAATAGAAAAAGAGAGAGAATATCAAAATCTCGAGTCTTCTAGAACCTTTAGCCATACCAAGTCAACAATGGGAAGAGGTCTCAATGGATTTTTTCACAAGTCTACCATAGTTTGAAGGGAATAATATCATCATGGTGGTGGTAGATAAAATCACAAAGTATGCATGTTTATATTCATTTTATCACCATTTAATGCAAGTAAAATAGCCACGACATTCATGGAAATATTTCAGACGCTGCATGGCCATCCCAAGATTAGTGTAGTGATAGAGATCTAATTTTCACTTGTAATTTTTAGATTGTTATTTTCCTGCTTTGTTAATTAGGTATTTCATAATACATCTTAATATTCCCAATATGGTGGGAAAATTGATATTCTGAATAAATTCCTATAAGGTTATCTTCGTTACTTTGCATCTAATAAATAACCACAATGGGTCAAGGGGTTACCTTTGGCATAATGGTGGTATGGAACTTCTTTACATACTTGATCCAAAATATCCTAATTTATAACACTCTATGGGTATCATCCTTCATCAATCACATCATCTTTAAGAAGTAAAACTAAGGTTAAAGTAGTAGTGTATCACATCCAACAAGAGGTTATCCATCTATTAAAGGACGACCTCTCTATAGAAAATAAATAGGATGAAACAACGAGAAAATTAACATCACAATCAAAGGAACTTTTAGGTAGGGAATTGGGTATTCTAAGGCTACAACCATAACAAAATATGTCCCTCAAGCAACATAAGGAAGGAAATACATTAGCACTAAAGTAATATGGTCCATATAAAGTGTTGTAGAGGATTCATAGTGTGGCTTGTATATTGGGTTTGTCTTCTTATTCATGTGTACATCTGGTATTCCATGTTTCATGTTTAAAAAATGTAATGGGAAACAATATTATAATTCAGAATATTCTTTCAAAAGTTGATAAATAAAGAAAAACCACATTAAAACTTGAATTAGTCATTAAAACAAGGATTAAGAAACTAAATACTAAATCAATAATTAAATACCTCATCAAGTGGAATAACATATTAACAAAAAAATGTGACTTGAAAAGATGAATTATTCATATAAAAATGTCTACAAACAATCAACTTTGAGAGAAATGATATTTTAAATAGGAGGGGCATATTAAGCCCATAAGTCCTACCCCTATTTAATTATCATTGCATCCATGTAGGCTTGTTGTTTCCTTTTAGACCTCTATAAATAGGATACCTCTTGTGCCCATATATCTTGTAATATTAGGTTTTCCCCATTCAAAGGGACATATGTTTTATTCACTTGGTTACTTTATTTGTCATTGTACTTTTAATTGGGTCATTTTCATATTTAATTGTTTATTCGGTTCATTACAATATTGAAATTGTAACTAAAGTTTACTCTTATGTATAAAACATATCATACAAGCTATAATCTAGGAAAATGATCATTATTTTCTCTAATTCATTATTTTTTTTCATATAGCATCATACAAAACATTCAGAGTGACACAAACACTATTGCGTCCTAAGTCACATAGTGTTTCATTTAAACTTTGTTTATTTATTATTTATGATTTCATGCTTATAACATAATCATGGACCATCTATTTAAGTTCTCATCTAATTTCCATCATAACATAATCATGGACCATCTATTTAACTTCTCATCTACTGTCCATCTTAAAATTAGATAAGGATTATAATCATTAGTAAGAAAAAAAATTATTATCTCCTACTGTCCATCTTAAAATTAGATAAGGATTATAATCATTAGTAAGAAAAAATCTTATTATCTTCTAGTTTTCATATGATCATTTAATCAATATTTATATATGATTCATTTATTATTTATTGTTCTCATTTAATCATCTATAGTGATTGTTATTGTCTTTAATATCACTTATAAAATGATTAATCATTATTATGGATGTTATTGTTTTTAATATCACTTATAAAATGATTTGTCTTCATCATGGATGTTATTTTCTTTAATATCACCTATAAAATGATTCTCCGTCGTCGTCATTATTTGTTTTTAGTATTTTATTTTTAACATTGTTGTGAATATAGTGATAAATTTTAATGTAAAACGATAACGTAAAATGATTCTTCTTCATCGTGGATGTTATTTTCTTTAATATCACCTATAAAATGATTCTTCGTCGTCGTCGTCATTATTTGTTTTTAGTATTTTATTTTTATCATTGTTGTGAATATAGTGATAAATTTTAATGTAAAACGATAACATTAAAAAAATTAGGAAAATTTTGTTTGATTACCTAAAATTATGTAAAAATCTCAATTTTAAAAAATATCATGTTTTTTAATTCTAAAATGATTTTATAAAAATGATA
>ML806774.1:211517-259248 GCA_009831015.1 Picea engelmannii | reverse complement strand
CATAATGAAAAATATATTCATTTTGATGAAACTAGAATGCATAAACCCCATAAATTAATTAAAATATATGAAAAATAAATTTCAGGGATGCTTTTAGGGGCTAAATTTCGCTCATCCGCTAATTTTTCATGGTTTTTTCCAAAAACAAGATTCGCTATTTTAAAAATGATTCGCCCAAATTCTATAGGATAAAATTATTTTACCTTAAAAATCACCAAAATTTTATAAAAACTATATAAAATACTTAGAAAATTGAATATTTTTACAAAAAATCGCCAATCATTTATAGTTAGCATATGAAGGATTAGTAAGATTCGCCAAGGTTTCTAAATTTTAAAATAAATTTCCATCCTTAAAATCATCCCTGAAAATAACTAGATTTAATTTTAAGAAGACTTTCATTCTTCTTTTATTCATTTAGGACAATAAGTTTCTTCATCTGTTCAATGCAGGGATGATTTTAAGGATGGAAATTTATTTTAAAATGTAGAAACCTTGGCGAACCTTTCTAATTCTTTGTATGCCAACTATAAAATGTTCGAGATATTTTTGTAAAAACATTCAAATTTCTAAGGATTTTATATATTTCATATAAAATTTTGGCAATTTTTAAGGTAAAATAATTTTGTCCTTTAGAATTTGAGCGAATCAATTTTAGAATAACAAATATTTTTTGGGAAAAAACCATGGAAAATTAGCCCATTAAAGAAATTTATTCCCTAAAATCATCCTTAGTTTAATGTTTTATTAGTTTTTCAAAAAAAAAGACCAAAACCATGAAAACATTTCCTTAGAACTTTCGATTAACCTAAATATATTTATCTGACATATACTTTTTTTTTGAAATACTACCTCTCTTATAATAAATTCACGTCATTCCTCAACATCCCTTTCATTGGTCAAGTGACTACATTGCTTGACCTCCACTTGGATAGTCAAGAAGCCATGTTCCTTGACCTCCCTTTTATCAATCGATAAACTACATTCATTTACCTCCCCTTTGACCTTATATCCATTAATGCTTAACAAGGTACCCATACTAATCTATGAATAATGGAAAGAATTCCCCTCTATCATCCCACTCATAAGAATCCCCATTTGTTTTCCACCCATATCCGTATTTTCTTCCCCCCCCCAAAAAAAAAAAAAAATTTAAATTAAAATAAAAAAATATTAATAAAAAATTTCAAAAATGGAAACATCATTTGAAAAACCCATCCCTATTAGTTTCCTAATTCCCCTTACCCTTTTCCCTATACCCTCCCATTCCCCTTACCCTTTTCCCTATACCCTCCCATTCCTCCTTTCCCATATCCTTATCCCATCTCCTCTCCTTCCCTTCACATTTGTAATATCCCTCGGCAATGCCCTAGTTATATTATGAATCGTAATCATGTTTATGAACTATAATCATCTTTTGTAGGTTGGTGAGCCGAGTATTGATAAGTTGGTGGGCTTATGTGTTTATTAGACCAGAGAGCCTAAGTATTAAGGCCAGAAGTCTGTTTTTTGTATATGTAATATGAAAAACATTAATAAAGAATAAACATCATTGTGTGCAGACCGACTACGAAGAAAGAGTGATGGGGGACTAAGCTTCCACAGAGTGGGTAAGGGAAAATGGGGCTGAAAGGTTGGAAGAGGGGCTAAGCTTAGGGGCTTGAGTCCTTGGGAATAATAATTTATTATTATTCCAAAAGCTATGTGAAATGTATGTTTGTATCCTAAGTCCTAGGAGGGGCAACGCATGCAACTCCAACGTGTGCAAAAAGGGAATGCATGCAGCTCCAGGAAGACAAGTGTTGACCTGGGTGCCTGTAGTTAAAACTGTTGAGTTGAGACGTGCTGGGGGTTGGTCCTCCTTTTTTGCGTCTGTGTTGCCAGTTTATGGATCCTCTATCTAAAAATCGTTTGCCTTTGCTTTAGAACCTCTGTTGTTTTACCCTCACACAATTCTGAAAACCAAAACCGGTAAACTATTATGTGTCTTCTGTGGAACCCGACACCGGGGAAACCGTCTGAGCGTGATGTGTCTAGCGTCTGGCCATTGCCATTTTCGGACCTATGCCCATCTATTGTTGCGACTGTCATCCTTGCGTGAATGAGGGATGAAAAGTGGTTGTTGTCATCTTTTGGACGTCCACACCCAGTTTTTCTTGTTCCTTCTGTCACCTGTGAGTTAGCCAAATCTGTTGTTGTTGTTGTCAACCTGAACTTGCAGGAATTGGGTTGAAACAGGTCGAAGAACTGGGTTGTCAGGCCTGTGGTAGAAGAGGTGGGTTGTCAGCCCTATGAGCAACTCTCTCCAGGTGAGAGAGTCTGCTAGAAAGTGGTTTTCTCCCATAGAGAATCCAAGACTAGCTACGAAGCTCTGAGAATTCCATATATGGCCTGTTGTCAAGACCCAAAGAGGGAGGTGAAGCACCGATGGACTGTGCTTTTGAAGGTCTATACTCCTGAGTGGAACAAGCATGTGAGGAATTAGAGTCTGTGAGTACTGGGTGTAAGAAGGCTCCTGGAGAGAATCCTTCTAGTTTCTCTATGCAGTTTTCCTGTCACCTCAGCCTAGTCTAGGATTCCCTTGCCCTGGGTGGATCTTGGTCCCAACTCAGGGGTGACCCACTACTAAGCGTGATGAGTAGCGAGGTATAAGGCTAGGAGGTTCATGGAAGGTATGAACGTACTTGGTGGAGTTACAACAATTTCAAAGACAAGTATATGCATGTGTTTAATTTCAATTAAAATGCATGTATGTGATGCTTGCAATATTATCATGTATTTCATTGCATGAATGGATTTACTGTTAATTCCATTAATTAGATATGTTAGCAGTAAATCTATGTTTACTTTGTTAAGTCCTTTAAATTCATTTAAAATCATACTATTTAAGTTATATTCCGCGTAGTGGCGTTTTTCAGCCTATTGGTGGTCAGGGAGGTTACAATCTGGTATAAGAGCCCAAGGTTTCAACGTTGAGCCTGGATGGGTCGGATAAGTAGTCTGTGGACCCAAGGCATCGAGTGGAAATTGTGTTGGAGGAACCAATTTCGAACCTTAGAGAATTCCTGAGTTCCAAGGAGTTACTTGGTCGTGTTACGAAGCTCGAGAGGGGTAGCGGTAGAATAAAACTGTAACCGACATGGTATATGACCATGGAGAGAGAGTGCTCAACACTTGGAGTGTGGGAGCCGTAGAATCTATTCGGAAGGAGAGACCTTTATGATTTTTAGATCCGAAGAAGGTGTCGAAAGGATATCCGAGAAGCCTTTCGAGAGTTCATCTATCAGGAAAAGTAGGGTGCGTTGAGGTGCAAACTTTCCAAACCCCGAAAACCCGAGAAGATATACATCGTAGATCTGGGAAAAATATCTCGACTGTTGGATCAAGAGGAAGAATAGATATTAATTTTGGGAGATCAGTTGTTGGGAAGAGTAGGATGTGCAAACGCACAAACTCCCGAAGCCCGAAATCATGAAATCTCAATGAGCCAAAGTAGTGAGTCAGGTTGATGTCACTGGGATGGACAAGGACACACGGGATGTGTTCCACGTGTCAGTGGTTCTCGAAGGAAAAAGTAGAAGAAGTGGGGTCGGATGGCGTCACCTAGAGTAATGTGGACCTTCTTAAGAGAAACATGTGTCACCACTGTGGTTGGTGATAGTTGTACTATGGGCCCGGAGGCTAGAAAGGTCGAAAGTTTGGAAGTCAGGAGTTGGAGAGGGAAGCGAGTATGGGAACCTTTGAAACCTGAAACTCTGAAGTCCTGATTAGAGAACCTTGAATATCTAGTGCTTGGTCACGAACCCTAGTCGTGTGGGTTGGGGAACTAAGAGAAAAGGGATAAGGCCTGAGTTTTCTACGGAGCCGAGCAGAGCTCAGAAAATTCATGAAATCTGAACATTTTTAGATTTGTTTAGAAATGTGAACATTTTAAAATTGTTTATGAATGATGAGGGAATTGTTAAGGAATGATGGCCTGAAAAATATCAGTTGTTTGCACGTTGTGATTGCAGAAGTTTGGTGAGTGCCAGAACCGATTAGAATTTCCACCGAGTGCAAAGAATGAAGGAGGCATGGACTACTTCCAGTTTCGAGGATGAAGAAAAAGGAATGGATGTCCACTTGGGAGTTGAAGGATCGAACTCCAATGGGTATATAAAAGAGATGGATAAAGAAGGGCACATGATGAAAATCATTAAAAGATTACAGAAGGATGCCAAGGTTCGCCAAGTTGATAGCAGAAAGATCATGAAAGCTAGGGATCAACAGGGAGAATTTAACTTGAAGTTGATACGAATCCTGGATATGATCGAAAAGAAGTTGGACAAGGAGAGTGACTCAAGAAAAATAGGGAGTCGCAGGACCCCTGAGAGGAAAATAAGATCAAGGAGTGTTAATAGACATCGTCATCGCTCCCCAAAGCATTCTTGTAAGAAAGCACACAGTAGTTTAAGCCCATCTCCTATCAGAAAGCATAGGAGGTCTATAGTAGATGAACTAAAGGGAGAGATGAACAAGATTAAGCCTCCTACGTTTGATGGAGGACATAAGAAGGAGGAAGAGGTTGAAACATGGTTGCTTGGTATGAGGAAATACTTACAACTATAGAATTATTCCTCTCATGCAGAAGGAACAATTGCGATGTATCAACTGAAAGGAAAATCATCCATCTAGTGGGATCAACTGGTGAAGGTGCAACACATTAGAGAGAAAGATATCACTTGGAAATAATTCAAGAGGTATTTTGAGAAGAAATACTTGACTAAGAGATATTATGACAGAAATATGAAGGAGTTATTTGAACTCAAGCTAGGCAGCATGACCATTGATGAATACGAACGAAGATTTTTGGAATTGTTGAAGTATGTCTCGTTGATCAAAGATGAGGCTGTCAAGATTCAGAGGTATCTAAGTGGATTTCCACCTTCCATTGGTGACAAGATCCACTATGATGACCCTAAGAGTATGGAAGAAACAATAAGAAGACTGAAATGCTTATATGAGAAATAAAGAGGAAATCCCACTTTTCGAAAGGCTTGGGATGACCAGATGAAGTTCAAAAAAGAACAGAGGTAGAAGGGAAACAAACCTCCCTTTTTCAAAAACAATCCTCAAGGACAGTCATCGTTTAGAGAGATGAGAATGGATGGCATAGGGGAACCAGGGCCAAGATAGATACCCATTTAGTGTTGGGGTTGTCAGGGGAACCACAAGTATAGAGATTATCCCCACAGAAATGGAAAAGTGAGATTTGTCCATAATGTTCAGCAAGCTGAAATAATGGAGGACATGGGGTAGTAGAATGTCAAGGATCTATGCAACCCTGGACAACAAGAAAGATGAATATCAGTCACACATGATTGAAGTACAAGGTATGATCAACAACCATGCCTTTACTATTTTAATTGATTTGGGGGATAGCCATAGTTATATAGATCCTAGAGTGGTGGAAAGTTTGCAATTGTCGAGAAGAAAACATGAAAAATATTGGTTAGTGCAATTGGCTATAGGAACCAAGAGGAAACTCACTGAGTGGGTGAAGTCATGTCCAGTGGAAATGAATGGACTGAGCACAAAGTCTGAATTGAACATTCTTCCTTTAGGTTCTTACAACTATTTGGTTGGGATGGATTGGTTGGACCAGAACCACACCATCTTGGACTATCGTAACAAGGCATTCACTCGCCTGGATGAGGAATGAAATCAAAAAACAATCCAAGGAATTCCTAGAGTTGTTGTTGTTAGAGAAATCTCAACAATGCATCTGAAGAAGTGCTTCAGGAAAGGTTGTCAATTATTTGCAGCCCATGTGGAGGAAACACCTAAGGATAAGGTGTCAAGCATTGGAGATCATGCGGTACTAAAGGAGTTTGAAGATGTGTTTCAGGAGGTTCCTAGACTACCTCTAAAAAGACATATTGGCTTCTCTATAAACTTGATGCCTGGAGCAACTTCAGTGTCAAAAGCTCCTTATAGAATGAGTACACCGGAGCTGAAAGAACTGCAATTGTAGCTTGAAGAGATTATGAAGAAGGGGTATATATGCCCAAGTGTGTCACATTGGGGAGACCTGGTTCTATTCATGAATAAGAAGGATGGAACGTTGAAATTGTGTATCGATTTCAGACAATTGAACAAAGTGACTGTAAAGAATAAACATTCTCTGTCGAGGATTGATGACCTCTTCGATCAGTTGAAGGATGAAAAGATATTTTCGAAGATAGATCTCAGGTCGAGATATCACCAGGTAAGGATAAAGGATGAAGACATCAGTAAGACCGCCTTCAGAACAAGGTATGGTCATTACAAGTTCACAGTGGTGCCATTTGGGTTGTCAAATGCACCCGTTGTTTTTATGTGCATGATGAATGGTGTATTCAGGGACTATTTGGACAAGTTTGTCATAGACTTTTTGGATGACATCCTAGTGTGTTCCAAGTTGGAGGAATAGCATGAGAAATTGTTAGAATATAGAAGAATGTGTGCTCATTTTACCATTGATGATACCCTCGTCACCCAACCATAGGCCGAAGCCACCCTCCGAGCACCTTAACCTTGACTGAGAATTACTCCGGAAGCAAACCCTAGGCTAGATAGCTAAACAAGGTGTAGCGCATCTTCCTCCAAGGATAGCGCACCAACAATAGCTAATCAGATAGTCCAAACCCTAGCCAAGAGATAGTCCAAGCCAACACTGAAACTGCTAACTGCAGCAGTTGCACCGACATCTCTCCTCCACATGTGCACACCAAACTGGGAACTGCAGTGCGCACCAGTTGCTGTCTGCAATTCTGAGATGTGTGAAATGAGAACTGGCGCCCTGTATTTATAGTGGTTCTTCTAGATTTGTTGGGGTCGATTTATCCTTCTGGATATGTGTATGTTTAGTGTATTATTATTATTTCTAGCCAACTTCTTCTCTTGGAGGCTAATAACCTAATATAAATTATCTTCTTAAGCTGACAAGACTTCTAGGGTTATTAGCCAACTCATTAGGGTTTTCTCTTGCTTTTCGGAGTCTTCTATTCTCGTGAGGTTCACATGTGGAGGTAAATACCTCTCGCAGCTACCATAATAATAACACTCCCTCCTAGCTAGGGAGGTATTTCAGGTAATGGTCTTGAGCACAAAAACATACCATTTGCTCGGTAGCATCAATATAGTCGTCTAGACTATCTCATGACTAGATCATGAGCATCACCATCACCATCAGCTGCATCATCTCTCGAAACCATACTTCATCTGAGTAATTAGACATGATGTTGGATAAGTCACTCACACCATAAAGTGATATAAGAGCCACTCTTATAATCTAGAGGAGTAAATGCTCTAAACCAATTTTCGTCCAAAAAATCTATGTTCATCATTCGTCTGGATGGTGATTATTTCCAATAAACTGTTGATAGTCTTCAAGGTATTTAGAACAAAAATAGAACACAATTGTGTCTATCCATAGTAGTACATAACTACAATCCAGTGGTTCACTACCACATCAAGTAACACACAAGTACTTGATCAAAAACGTATAGTCGCGAACAGTGGAACATATCCACCATAGTAGTCTTCATCTACTGTCATACAATCTTCATAACAAACATCTGATAGCAACCTGCATAGAAACAATGTTATGATATATACTGAATTATTTGGGCCAATATTTCACTCACATATGTGAGCTCTAAAAGAATATATGCCTCACGAACAGTGGAACATATCCACCACAATAGTCTATATCTACTATCTTCATAACAAACATCTGATAGCAACCTGCACAGAAACAATGTTATGATATAAATTGAATTATCTGGGCCAATATTTCACTCACATCTGTGAGCTCTAAAAGAATATCTGCCTCAGAGTAGAATAATGAGATATCTGGACTATTCTTCTCAAGCAAGGAAGAATAATTGTCATGTCTTCTGAATCATTGTCCAGTGAGGCAGGCCAGTCTTCTTGAGTAACCCTCAAGAAGAGAGACTGCCCTAGACCACTCCCCATGTTAACAACAATGGAAAGTCGTTGTCTATGATACATCAACAATCATACTACTTCCCATGTTAACCACAATGGAAAGTGACTGTCCATCAGAAGTCTCAATCCACTTTCCGAACAGGAAAGCATTTGTCCAAAATGGACTATTTTTCTATTTTAAAGAATGAATGTCTTCAATAATGTTTTCAGTGATCCCTCCTAACTTGGAGAGACATTTCTTCCCTTTTCAATAAGAAGGAAGTTGTTTCCACGAGCTCCAGCTTGAGCACGCAAACTCTTTCATTTTGGATAGAAGCTTTACCAAAATGTCTGCTTATCTGCTCATGTAATTATTTTCTCCTTTCTGGACTTCATCATGGATAATGTAATGCTTGATTTCGATTGTACTTTAGTATGGAACACTGTGAAGGCTTCATGTAGATCTAAACAATAGAGTATATCATAGTTGGAAAATTGGAACATATCCATTTGGTACATCTTCTGTCATCATGAGATCTAATCTACTGAATAATCATCTTGATGTTATAGGGAATCTTCACCACGCTTTTGTTGTGCACTGGAGGTTCTTCCACCAAGTTATCTTCTTCTATCTGCATACAAGGGTCTCTTTCTGGTATGCCTCAAAGTCTTGAGATTGCTCTTCATACGCTCTTTATTCAATTTCTCTAGAGAACATTCTTTGTATTCATCTGATGTAGAACTCCAACTCATGGATGTTGCGGTTGATATAAGGACTCATGTGGAGATAAGTCTGGTGTACTGGAACAATTAATCATCATAGTCTTCTCCCTCCATCTGGGAGAACCTCTAGTTCTAGATCTTCGCAATGCTATCATTCATAAGTCTTCCATACACTGTTGTTCATCACGACTTTTAGTTCCTCTTCTTGATTGCTTTTATTGAGTTTATATCATGTTGACAATCTTATGATTCTTGATACAATGACTAGTTGTTCTGGCTTTTCTTTCTTTCTTGGAATCTTCATGTGTTTCTTTAGTTCTCGGGTCTTATAGATTCCATACCCTAGAGATTCCATTTCTTCCTTTCATCATAGGATCATGGATCTGGATGGATAACTAGGAATACTTTAAGGCTTCTCTTCGAAGAAGTCTTCTTCTGTGGTTGAACTGAACATGTATTGTCTTTCATGGCTGCTACCATGGATATATATATTTCATCATCTTCAATGGATCATAGGATTAGCTCCCTCCTAATCCTTGCTTCATGTATAAGTGTATATAATTGGCTCCCTCCGTCTAACAAAGTCCATGCTTCCATTTGCATCCTTACTGTCTTCTGCAATGTATAATTGGATCTCTTGTCTAACAGAGTTCACGCTTTCATCTGCATCCTTATTGTCTTCTACAATGTATAATTGGCTCTCTTGTCTAACAGAGTCCATGCTTCCATCTTGTTGTTTTCTACAAAACGTCATAAGTTCTTTTCCAATTTCCTCTCGATTATTGACTTCTTTCTGTCTTTGCCTCTTCTAAGTCTCTTCATGATTGATTCGGCTTATCTTGCAATAGCTTTCACATGATTTGTATTTCATTCTTTCATGTGTATTATCTAATGATATCTCTTTTCATCTTGTTTTTTCTTCCATAGGTATAGTTCTTCTTGGAACACATTATCTTCCAAGAGATAGATATACAAGATATGTACAGAGACGATGCAAACAAGATATGTACAAGAAATAAGAAGAGTGTTGTTACCTTTTAGAATAAAAAGACTCTTCCATCCTACTTAGTCTTCTTTGTAGGTTCCTTTTCTTCGACAATTGATGCTTCGTGTTTCTCCTTCCTTCTCTTTAGCTCGGGACAATGATTCTTGCAGTGACCATACTTTTGACAGTTGAAGCATTGTACTTCTGAAATGTCTTTCTCTTGATTTGGCTTCCTCCTTGAGCCAAACTTCCTTTTGTTCCTGAAGTTCTTGAATCTTGCTGTGAAAGCTTGATCGTCATACTTCTTTAGGGGTTTCTCTCTTGCATTGATCATTGATTCTTCTTGAGCACATTAAGTCCAAAGTTCTTCAAATGTCGGGTACTCCTTCCTTGTGTTCATGCTTGCGGCAAATGCATCCCATATCTTGGGAAGACCATTGAGTACTAAGTTCACCAATTCCTTCTCTAAGGTGATCTCTTCAATAGCTTGCAGTTGATCTCTTAACTGGGAGATTCTTACAAAGTATGATGTTATGTTGTCATCATCATTCATCTTCATGTCACAGAGCTCATTCTTCAAACTCGTAACTTGTCCAATGTTTCTAACTGAGAAGAGATTTGTTAGGGCATCGTACATCTTCTTTGATGAGTCAAGATGGGAGATGTAGGGTATCAAGTGGTCTTTTATGGAATCTACTATGATACTCATGGCATTGATATCAACATCTTTGAACTTCTCCATAGCTACAACGTTCTACGGTTCCGTCTCTTCTCCTTCTTCAAACTCTGGCTTCACAATCTTTCCTTTCACAATATCCAGTACTTTATTCTTGGCAAGGATGAGGTCAATCCTTGTGTTCCACACTCTGAAGTTAGAGGCTCCATCTAACTTGTTCTTAGACTTCATAGAGTTAATCATGGTTGCTTGACTTGGTCAAACCCTAGATTTGACTAGAGATTCAAACTTCACATCCTGGCTTGCTGAGAGTATCAGGAGATGCGCTAGGCTAGGGTGCACTGATCTGTCCGAAGATTAGGTCAATCTCTTCACTTAAGGTGCCTTAATGAGAGGATTAGGGTTTCTGCAACTGCTCCTGCTAGTAACCCTAGCGGCAATGTCTTGGGAGATGCTTCTGCTAGTAACCCTAGCGGCAATTCCTCAATGAGCTCAATATCCTAGTGGTTATGTTTCCTTCCAGCATTTAGACTGAATGAAGGAGGTGTTGGACCATAACCTGTTAGAATATCGAAGAATGTGTGCTCATTTTACCATTGACGATACCCTCATCACCCAACCATAGGCCGAAGCCACCCTCCGAGCACCGTAACCTTGATTGAGAATTACTCCAGAAGCAAACCCTAGGATAGATAGCCAAACAAGGTGTAACACATCTTCCTCCAAGTATAGCGCACCAACAATAGCTGATCAAATAGTCCAAACCCTAGCCAAGAGATAGTCCAAGCCAACACTGAAACTGCTAGTTGTAGCAGCTGCACTTGCAGCTCTCCATCACATGTGTGCACCAAACTGGGAACTGCAGTGCGCACTAGTTGTTGTCTGCAATTCTGAGATGTGTCAAATGAGAACTGGCGCCCTATATTTATAGTGGTTCTGCCAGATTTGTTGGGGCCGACTTCTCCTTATGGATATGTGTTTGTTCAATATATTATTATTATTTATGGCTGACTTCTTCTCTTGGAAGCTAATAAACTAATATAAATTATCTTCTTGAGCCAACAAGACTTCTAGGGTTATTAGCCAACTCATTAGGGTTTTCTCTTGCTTTTTGGAGTCTTCTATTCTCGTCAGGTTCACACGTGGAGGTAAATACCTCCCGCAGCTACCATAATATTAATAGAAACCTCTGAGGATGGTGTTGCAGGTGCTAAGAGAGCACCAATTATATGCCAAGTTGAGCAAGTTCTTGTTTTATCAAGAGAAGATCCATTACTTGGGGCATATTATTTCGAAGGATGGAATAGTTGTAGACCCTGAGAAGATTCAGGCCATCAGAGAATGGTCAGCGCCAAGGAATGTGAAAAAAATCAGATCCTTTATGGGTCTAGTTGGTTATTACAGAAGGTTTATCGTAGGGTTCTCGAGGATAGCTCACCCTATCACTTCCTTGCAAAGGAAGGAGAAGAAGTTTCAATGGACAAAATATTGTGAGAAAAGCTTTCAGCGATTGAATAAAATGTTAAACAGTGCTCCAATCCTGATGATTGTAGATCCAAATGAATACTTGGTGGTGTGCATAGATGCATGCAAAGAAGGACTAGGAGGAATCCTTAGTCAGAATGGATTCGTAGTTTGTTATGAATCTAGAAAGTTGAAAGAGAATGAAAGGAACTATGAAACTCATGATTTGGAGTTGGCAGCCATAGTACACGCTCTAAAGAAATGGATGTATTACCTCATGGGAAGGAAGTTAGAACTGAGAACAGACCATAACAGTCTAAAGTATTTGTTTGACCAGCCAAACTTGAATGCTAGGCAGAGTAGGTGGATGTAGTTTCTGTGTGAGTACAATTTTGATATCCAACATATCAAAGGGAAGGAAAATAAAGTGGTTGATGCACTCAGCAGGAGATTACATGAATTACATGCTACAACCATTATCATGTACCGAACTGATATAAAAGGAAGAATTTTGGAAGCTGCAAATGCAGATTTGCAGTACATGGAGCTGGTAGCAAAGCTACAACAAGGTGAGATTCCATAGAAAGTAGAAAATTATAAATTGGAAACCGATGGAACACTTCTATAAAAGAATACAATTTATGTACCTAATGTCCAGGACATGAAACTTATGATTTTGCATGAACTGCATAATGTGCCTTATGCAGAGCACCCTGGATATTAGAAAATGGTGGCAACAGTCAAGAGCCATTACTTTTTGCCAAGTATGAAGAAAGATATTTCTGAATACATCGCCAGATGTATGGAGTTCCAGAAGGTTAAAGTTGAGCATAGGCACCCAGCAGGGTTGTTGCAACCTTTACCCATTCCTGAGTGGAAGCGGGGAGTGGTGAAAATGGATTTCATCACTGGATTGTCCAGAACCGGCAAGCATCATGATTCAATCATGGTGGTGGTGGATAAGCTTATTAAAGTTGTCCATTTCATTCTGTTAAAGACTACTCACAAGGCAACGAATGTTGTTGACGTCTTCATGAAGGAGGTGGTAAGATTGCACAGAATTCCAAACACAATTGTGTCCGACAGAGACCCAAAATTCACCTCGGATTTCTAGAAAGGGTTATTCAAAGGGTTTAGAATGAATCTGAACTTCAGTAAAACTTATCATCCTGAGTCTGATGGATAGACAAAGAGGGTGAACAGAGTAATAGAAGACACACTAAGGATGTGTGTGATGGACAAACCATGAAATGGGAAGACTACCTGCACTTGGTAGAATTTGCCTACAACAATGAGTATCAAGCAGCATTGAAGATGAACCCATTTGAATCACTTTATGGAAGAAAGTGCAATACTCCAGTAAGCTAGGATAATCCAGCTGACATGGCAGTAGTTGGAACAGAATTGCTCAAGGAAATGGAAGAACAAATGCTAAAAATCAAGCAGAATTTAAAGGTTGCCCAAGACATGCAAAAAATTTATATTGATAAGAACAAAACCCATAGAGAGTTTAAAGTGGGTGATCATGTTTTCCTGAAAGTGAAAGCCAATAGAAGTTCCCTGAAGCTAGGAAACTGCGCCAAGTTGGCAGCCATATTTTGTGGGCCATTTGAAATCCCAGAAAGGATTGGGCCAGTTACATATATGCTTGCATTACCTGCATCCATGACTATACATAATGTGTTTCATGTTTCATTGCTTAAGAAATATATAGTTGATGCTAATCATGTAATTGATTGGAATGTGATTCAGGCGGAGCAAGAAGGTATCATGCAAGTGCCTCCTGTGTGCATATTGGACCAGAAAAGAAAATAGCTTTGGAATTGATCCATAGGGCTTGTAAAGGTCTAGTGGACTTGGTACGGTCCTGAGCACATGACATGGGAGCATGAGGATGTTATGCGGGCAGAATACCCGCATCTTTTTTAAGATTTTGGAAATCTTGTTGATGTTGTGTAAAAGTTGCATTGAGGACAGTGCAAAAATAAGCGGAGGGGATTGTAATATCCCCTAGTAGTGCCCCAGTTATCTGAGGATGGTGTTGCAGGTGCTAAGAGAGCACCAATTATATGCCAAGTTGAGCAAGTGCTTGTTTCATCGGGAGCAGATCCATTACTTGGGGCATATTATTTCGAAGGATGGGATAGTTGTAGACCCTGAGAAGATTCAGGCTAACAGAGAATGGTCAGCGCCAAGGAATGTGACAAAATTCAGATCCTTTATGGTTCTATCTAGTTATTACAGAAGGTTTATCATAGGGTTCTTGAGGATAGCTCACCCTATCACTTCCTTGCAAAGGAAGGAGAAGAAGTTTCAATGGACAAAATATTGTGAGAAAATCTTTCAGCGATTGAAGCAACTGTTAAACAGTGCTCCAATCCTGAGGATTGCAGATCCAAATGAAGACTTGGTGGTGTGCACAGATGCATGCAAAGAAGGACTGGGAGGATTCCTCAGTCATAATGGATTCATAGTCTGTTATGAATATAGAAAGTTGAAAGAGCACGAAAGGAACTATGAAACTCATGATTTGGAGTTGGCAGCCATAGTACACGCTCTAAAGAAATGGAGGAATTACCTCATGGGAAGGAGGTTCGAACTGAGAACAGACCATAACAGTCTAAAGTATTTGTTTGACCAACCAACCTTGAATGCTAGGCAGAGTAGGTGGATGGAGTTTTTGTGTGAGTACAATTTTGATATCCAACATATCAAAGGGAAGGAAAATAAAGTGGTTGATGCACTCAGCAGGAGAGTACACGAATTACATGCTACAACCATTATCATGTATCGAATTGATATAAAAGGAAGAATTTTGGAAGCTACAAATGCATATTTGTAGTACATGGAGCTAGTAGCAAAGCTACAACAAGGTGAGATTCCACAGAAAGTGGAAAATTATAAATTGGAAACTGATGGAACACTTCTATACAAGAATAGAATTTATGTACCTAATGTCCAGGACATGAAACTTATGATTTTGCATGAACTTCATAATGTGCCTTATGCAAGGCACCCTAAATATTAGAAAATTGTGGCAGCAGTCAAGAGCCATTACTTTTGGCCACATATGAAGAAATATATTTATGAACACATCGCCAGATATATGGAGTTCCATAAGGTTAAAGCTGAGCACATGCACCTAGCAGGGTTTTTGCAACCTTTACCCATTCCTGAGTGGAAGTGAGGAGTGGTGACAATGGATTTCATCACCGGATTGCCCAGAACCGGCAAGGAGCACGATTCAATCATGGTGGTGGTGGATAAGCTTACAAGAGTTGCCCATTTCATTATGTTAAAGACTACTCACAAGGCAACAGATGTTGTTGATGTCTTTATGAAGGAGGTGGCATGATTGCACAGAATTACAAAGACAATTGTGTCTGACAGAGACCCAAAATTCACCTCGAATTTCTAGAAAGGGTTATTCAAAGGGTTCGAAATGAATCTGAACTTCAGTACAACTTATCATCTTGAGTCTAATGGACAGACAAAAAGGGTGAACAGAGTAATAGAAGACACGCTAAGGATGTATGTGATGGACAAACCATCGAAATGGGAAGACTACCTGCACTTGGTAGAATTTGCCTACAACAATGGGTATCAAGCATCATTGAAGATGAGCCCATTTGAAGCACTTTATGGTAGAAAGTGAAATACTCCAGTAATCTGGGATAATCCAGCTGACAGGGTAGTAGTTGGGCCAGAATTGCTCAAGGAAATGGAAGAACAAATGCTAAAAATCAAGCATAATTTAAAGGCTACCCAAGACATGCAGAAAAGTTATGCTGATAAGAACAAAACCCACAGAGAGTTTAAAGTGGGTGATCATGTTTTTCTGAAAGTGAAAGCCAATAGAAGTTCCCTGAAGCTGGGAAACTGCACCAAGTTGGCAGCCAGATTTTGTGGGCCATTTGAAATCCTAGAAATGATTGGGCCAATTGCATATATGCTTCCATTACCTGCATCCATGACTGTACATAGTGTGTTTCATGTTTCATTGATTAAGAAATATATAGTTGATGCTAATCATGTAATTGATTGGAATGTGATTCAAGTGGAGCAAGAAGTTGCCATGCAAGTGCATCCTATGCGCATATTGGACCAGAAAAGAAAACAGCTTTGGAATTGAGCCATAGGGCTTGTAAAGGTCTAGTGGACCTGGTACGGTCCTGAGCATGCAACATGGTAGCATGAGGATATTATGCAGGCAGAATACCCACATCTTTTTGAAGATTTTGGAAATCTTGTTGATGTTGTGTAAAAGTTGCATTGAGGACGGTGCAAAAATAAGGGGAGGGGATTGTAATATCCCACAGCAGTGCCCCTAGTTATATTATGAATTGTAATCATGTTTATGAACTATAATCATGTTTTGTAGGTTGGTGAGTTGAGTAATGATAAGTTGGTGGGCTTATGTGTTTATTAGGCCAGAGAGCCTAAGTATTAAGGCCAGAAGCATGTTTTTTGTATATGTAATATGTGTTTAATAAAGAATAAACATCATTGCATGCAGACCGACCATGAATAAAGAGTGATGGGGGACTAAGCTTCCATAGAGTGGGTAAGGGAAAAGGGGGCTGAAAGGTTGGAAGAGGGGATAAGCTTAGGGGCTTGAGTCCTTGGGAATAATAATTTATTATTATTCCAAAAGCTATGAGAAATGTATGTTTTTATCCTAAGTCCTAGGAGGGGAAATGCATGCAGCTCCAGTGTGTGCAAAAAGGGAATGCATGCAGCTCCAGGAAGGCAAGTGTTGACTTGGGCACATGCAGTTAAAACTATTGAGTTGAGTCGTGTTGGGGGATGGTCCTCCGTTGTTGTGTCTATGCTACCAATTTCTGGATCCTCTATCGGAAAACCGTTTTCCTCTGCTTTGGAACCTCTGTTGTTTTACCCTCACGCAATTCTGAGAACCAAAACCGGTGAATTGTTATGTGTCTTATGTGGAACCCGACACCGGGTAAATCGCCTGAGCGTGCTATGTCTAGCGTCTGGTCGTTTCCATTTTTGGACCTATTCCCATCTATTGTTGTCAATTTCATCCTTGTGTGAATGAATGCTAAAAAGTGGTTGTTGTCATCTTCTGGACGTCCACACCCAGTTTTTCTTGTTCCTGCTGTCACTTGTGAGTTAGCCAAAGTTGTTGTTGCTGCTGTCAACCTGAACTTGCGGGAATTGGGTTGAAACTGGTCGAAGAACCGGGTTGTTAGGCCCGTAGTAAAAGAGGCAGGTTGTCAAGCCTATGAGAAACTCTCTTCAGATGAGGGAGTCTGTTGGGAAGTGGTTTTCTCCCAGAGAGAGTCCAACACCAGCTACGGAGCTCTGAGAGTTTTCGATCTGGCGTGTTGTCGAGACCCAGAGAGGGAGGTGAAGCACCTATGGACTGTGCTTGTGAAGGTGTATACTCTCGAGTGGAACATGCATGTGGGGAATGAGAGTTCGTGAGTAGTGGGCGTAAGAAGGCTCCTTGAGAGAATCCTTCTGGTTTCTCTATGCATTTTTCCTATCACCTTAGCCTAGTTTAGGATTCCCTTGCCCTGGGTGGAGCTTGGTCCAAGATCGGGGGTGACCCACTGTTGAGCATGATGAGTAGCGAGGTCTAAGGCTGGGAGGTTCATGGAAGGTTTGCACGTAGTTGGTGGAGTTACAACAGTTTCAAAGATAAGTATATGCATGTGTTTAATTTCAATTAAAATGCATGTATGTGATGCTTGCAATATTATCATGTATTTCGTTGCATGAATGGATTTACTGTTAATTCCATTAATTATGTATGTTAGCAATAAATCTATGTTTACTTTGTTAAGTCCTTTAACTTCATTTAAAAGCATACTATTTAAGTTCTATTCCACGTAGTGGCGTTTGTTGGCCTGTTGGTGATCGAGGACGTTACAATCTAGTATCAGAGCCCAAGGTTTCAATGCTGAGCCTGGATGGGCCAGATAAGTGGTCTTTGGACCCAAGGTATCGAGTGGAAATTTTGTTAGAGGAACCAATTTCTAACCTGGGGGACATAAGAATGTGGGGGCGACTCTTGTCACAACCAACCCCTTAGTCATCATCACTGAGAGTCTCTGAGATCTCAATATACTACTATGTTAGCTCTTCTTAGCCTTGTCCTAAAATTTCCCTAGCAAAAATGAGATGCCCATTCTCCTTCTTCTCCATCCTTATATAGATTCCACCATGTAAAGAAACTAATCCCTGGGAACCATTATTTAATTCTTTGTAATATTTCATGGTTTCTCCATAAATTACTGTTTAGTTTTACTATCCAATTATTTATTTTTAAGTATTTATTATGACATGTTTATGATAATTATTTTACTTCTTAATTATTATTAATTATTTATAATAATTTGGGGCATGACATACTCCCTCCCTCCAAGGGACTTTGTCATGGAGTTAACTTCCTTATCTTTCACATAACCCTCTATTGAACTAGTATAAGGCCACCAGCCACAACAAGCATCGAAAGTTTCCAGTAAGCGAAAGAAAAATTCTAGCAGTCCTTCTCAACTTTCAGAACTAGGCTTAAAGCCTCTTGGTCTATTAGGGATCTAAGGAACCAGACCTAATATTCTCAATAAGGCATCTATATCAATACTTACATACACCAGGAATCTCGAAAGGTTGGACCAAAACTCCCTCCTTATACTCCCTTTGGTACACAACCCCAGGAATCGAAAGCTTTGAGGAAGCGTGAGCAACACTCTAGTAATCCTTCCCAAATTTTGTCATCTTAGTCTATCAAGGATCTATGGAACCAGACCAAGGTATCTTGAAATGATGGACCAAAACTACCTCCTTATTCTCCCTCAGCTACACAACCCTAGGCATCGAAGTCCAATCCCACAACTCCACTCATGAGCACCAATCTAGCCATTCTCTAGACTTGAATATTACAACTTCAATACAAGGCATGCAAATTATTAGCATAAGTAGTAGATTGAGTTTTCCCTAGCCTATACTATGTTACTTGTAATATTCTCCTTCGTGGTTATGGGATCCCATGAGATCATGAAATAAATTGACCCTTTTGGGCCATTGGTGGATAGCCTGACAATCACCAGCTCACAACATGCAACCAATGCATTAGTTATAATCATAATATCAACATCTTATAGAAAGAATCCACATGTTGACTCTCTCTTGTCATCATGAAAATAAAACATGATTTTCATCACCATATGCTCGTGCATGTCATCATAAAACATCTTAGCATAAATATTTCCAAGTAGTTACATGATGTCATCCCATCAATAGATATTATCATAAGCAATATAGTACATATTTTATCAAATACAAAAGCCTTTCATCATCATAATTAAATGGAATCACACAACCTCATATGTAAATAACATTGGATCATGAACACATAAAGAAATAAAACATCCTAGAATACCAAGAATACCAGCTATCACATCTAATGCAAGAATTATCATTAAAACATCCATCTAGCACATGTATTTAATTAGTTAATCTTGTCATCTCAAGCTAACTCTCAAATGGTCATTTGTACAATGAGTTCCATGTGATTATCATGATACCAATTGTTCTTGATTATCATTTTCTCTTGTTTCAACAAGAAGGATGACATTTTATGGGATATGTATAGTCACCCTATCAATGTACTAAAGTTTTCATGTATTTTCTTTGTTTACTATCACATTAACCCCCATCATCTAAAGCCACAATTTCTAGTTATTTGCATACAAGCTTCGCATTCTTCAAGCTAGGTGTGTGCTCATCAATCCATCTTCAATGCATAATTGATTTCACTTTTGTTACAACTCAACAATATGAAGCTAATAATTCAATTTTTTCCATTTATTTGGAACCAAATACCACCTATATTGCTCAAATACCTTGTGAATAAAAAAAACCTATATTGCTCAAATACCTTGTGAATAAAAAAAACATTGAAGAGACTCTAAAGTCTAGTATACATTACATGTCATGCTTTGAAAACAATAAGGACAACCATAGTAAAAGAAGCTAACTAAATTACAAAGTAATGCTTAATATGTCTCTAAATCCTATTTTAATGATTCTAATGACCAATGTTTAATTGCTCTAACATAATCATTCCAACCACCAACATTTGATGTAATTTCCTTTGATTCATGTAATTCCCCTTTATTCAATAACAATTCAATTTCAAAGTTTAGAATGTGTTCATTTTATTTTTCTCATGATAGTAGCCATCTCAAATGCTCATGAAAATTGTACCCATGGAATCTATTCTCCCAATAATTGCATTATTCCATTGTCTTCTAGAGCTTAGCACGTCATCAATACCCTTTGCAGTATTTCTCAAATTTTATTTAGTTATATCAATTCACTCTGAACTTTGAACTAACTACTTATTACAAGATATCTGAATAAATGGGTTCCTTAAATCTCCTACACAATGTAAAATTTATCAATGCACAATTCCATCTTAATTATTGAAGGTAATTTCATCCAAAAGATCTAAATTGAAACGAAATCATTCATTGAAGATCACTTTGAAGATGAGCTACATTATTCTATTTATATATCATAAACTTCCCTATATCGATTCTATATCATTATTTATACCACAATCTTTACCACTTTGATTATTAATCAATATTAATTCACTTAGGATTAAGCTTATAGAATTAATGCTTGAACGTAATAACTTACAACATTTATCATTCATAGTATTGATTTATTTAGGTCAACTTTACAAAATTAATGATCAAATGAAAAAAAATCACATATAATTAAATTATATGTAAATATAGTTGCATATAATTTACGAATTTAATCTTTACCACTTTGATTATTAATCAATATTAATTCACTTAGGATTAAGCTTATAGAATTAATGCTTGAACGTAATAACTTACAACATTTATCATTCATAGTATTGATTTATTTAGGTCAACTTTACAAAATTAATGATCAAATGAAAAAAATCACATATAATTAAATTATATGTAAATATAGTTGCATATAATTTACGAATTTAGATGCCAAACATATCTTCTTCCGAAAGCTTCACACATGCATATTATAAGAGTTCGGAACTTAAATCTATTAAAAGGTATGTTATAGAGATACTTTGTCGAAATATATTGAGTGACGTATGCTTCAAAAAGTAAAACAAATTCCAATAATATGTTTGGAGAGAGCATTTTTTTTTGGCAGATCTGAAATAGTTGACACGAGTTTGCGTATATGAATGGACACATTCTATAATACATAGAACTTGGCACAAACATGTTGAGTGTGTGGTTAAAAATAAATGTAAACAAATTCAGCCATGGAGTTGAGAATTGAGAATATTTCTCTTCAAAATGTTGGTACAAACCAAACGATGGGTTTAGCTTCTTGAATAAATGGTTTAAAAAAACCACCTTTGGTTTTGTAGTCAAGATGTGATAATTGTCTTTTATGTGTACTTTTGGAAGGTTAAGTGTACTTATTGAAGATTGTTTTAGAAGTAATCTGTAGAAGACTGGGTTCTTGATAATGTAATTTTAAATATATATCAAATCATTGTTCTTGAAGTAAAAGAAAGTGATTTAGGTCAAATTTATCACAATAGTTAGGAGGTTACTAAATGAATTTTAGATGATGGATTGAATTTATTTGGCATAATAGAATTGTGGATAATTTTCCTCGTCGCATGCACATTGTATTTGTTCAACTACCCAGGTTTGTTAAGGCCATCTAGATCCTTGAGATCCACCACCAGCATTCCCTCATAGGAAGACACCTCGGACATATGGAGGTGTTCATGGAGAGGAAGAATATATTTATCCTCCACCTGAAGATGGTTTATTCCATTGGAGACGGAATTTTCAATACCATTGATCTCATTGGTACTTTGAACATTTTCCATTGTAAATGACCTCTTTATTCCTTTCTCGAGTTCTTCGGACTTGAATTGAGACCGGGCACCACCAAGTTTTGTGAAAAACTATATTTGGAACACAACAAAAATTATATTTAGGGTTTGGGTAAAAACATCCCAAAGATGAGATTGTTTGACCAATGGTTAGTCCCATACAAGAGGATAGGATTGACACAGATGTAGCGTTGAAAGTCTGAGATGGAAATTGCGTATTTGATCCAAAAATTTGTGGCAACCCTGAATAGTGATTAAATATTTTCTCACTAAACAAAAAGGAGAGAACACTCATCTATTTATCATATCATTTAGTCTCGTATAGAATAGCTCTATTATAATAAAAAAATATAGTCGATCTTCCTCTCCAAAAGTTGCACAGATGCACTTTGTTATCATTATATTTATCACCAACCTGATCTCATTATTCTCTAAATCCGACTTAACAAAAGGTAATAGTATTATACACTGTAATATTAATTCCAACGTAGCCTATTATAGATCTATATTTCATATCTACAATTATGTATTTCATATCTACAATTCTATATGTATGCCTGTGTTTTATTCAAATCTGACGAGTTATTCTAGATCGTTATTTATCTATCTTAATTGGGAAGGCTCATAAGTCGTAAGGGTTAGAACATAGCTATGATACCATATTTCATAACCCTATTTAATATAGCATGACAAACTGATAAAAATAAAAAGTAGAGATACTTAACTCAAGATTTCACAAACTATAAGAAGGAGTGTGCATTAACATATTTGAAATCCAACTGAATCAAAAATCTATGGAAATGTGATCTTTGATCCCACATGCCACATAAGAATGTGGGGGTTGACTCTCCTCCCAACCAACCCCTTAGTCATCATGATTGATAGCCCCCAAGCCCTCAATCTACTACTGTGCTAGTTCTCCTTAGCCTTGTCCTCAATTTGCCCCAAGGAAAAAGAGATACCCATTCTCCTTCTTTTCCCTCCTTATATATATATCCCACCATGGTAAAGAACCCAATCCCTAGGAACCATTATTTAACTCTTTAATACATTTTGTGTTTTCTCCATAAATTATCATTACTTATTTTACCATTTTATTTTAATATCCAATTATTAATTTTAAGTATTTATTAGGATCTGTTTAAGATAATTATTTTACTTCTTTATTATTAATAATTATTTATAAAAAATTGGGGCATGAAATTATACATCCTCATGGATAATTCACTAAGCGATAAGATTGAGGTGGAGAGGATTGCAGGGAACCTCCTAGGCATCAAAATTGTTAGGGGAGCCAAAATATTGAATCACTTCCAATTTACAAAAGACATGTTACTTATGGGTGGAGCATCTATGCTAATTGTTTCCAAATTCAAACAAGTGTTGGAACTCTTCGCCCATGTTTCAAGAGGGAAAATCCATCACCAAAAAATTCAAGTACTAAGTTGGAACAAAAGTTCTTAGGTGATATTCTCCATCTCTAGAATACTGCAATTTCATTTCTCTAAAAATTGTTCTAATTTTAAATATTTAGGAATGCCTATAGTTCTTGGTATCCTTTCTTCTCACTCTTGGACCAATATAGTTGATAATATCAAAGAAAATATTAGTCAATGGGGATCATAATGGTTAAACCATGTTGACAAAGTGACTTTGATAAAATTGTCCCTATCAACTCTTCCTATGTATCAATGTTCAACCATGTTGGCCTCAGTTGGCATGATGCAACAAATTGGTAGGGATATCATGAAGTTATTGTGCAAGGGGGGGTAACTAACACCAAGAATTTACATTTGTTCAATTGGAAAAAGGTAAAGTCACTTAAAGATAGAGGAGGTTTGGGCATTAAAGACCTTGGCCTTATGAATCTTTCTATGGGAGCCAAGATTCTCCAGAGATTAATTTCAGGCAGGGCTAATTGGCCACGAAAAAAATCATTTGGAAATAATGTTTCAGAGGGAGTAGGAAGAGATGTATTGACATTATGGGGGGAACCAAAGAAGCTCTCATATTTGGAAAATATTGATATTATTTCACCAATAATTCACTCCAAATACACGTGGATCACGAGAAATGGAAAAGAAATCTATATTTTGAATGACAACAACATGGGAATGGGCCTCTAATCAATAATATAGAATTTGTTCCCCTTAAGTTATGGATGGATTCTCAAAATATAACTCATCTGTATGATATTTCATCATGGTCAGATTGCATAGACCATTGGAAAAGTTATCTCTCAATGGATCCTCCTAAGATGTTATGCCCTTTGGTTCCAAATATTTTCTCAAGTCTAAGTGGATGTGCTTCTTGGGATCTTAATTCTAGGGACCGAAGGGGGTGGGGAGAATCATATTTCAAAGTAAAAAAAGGTTATCTCATCAATTGTCACACCTTCCTCTTCCATAGCAAACTCCAATTTAGAACCAGATTTGGAATAGTGATGGTCTATCGAAGGTCAATATATTTTGTTGGACTATGGTGCATGGAAATATCATCACAACAAATAATTTGAAAAAAAAAAGAGGAATACAGGGGCTATCCAAGTGTGCTCTCTACCAATTGGATTGAAAATATGTTAACCTTTTGTTTTTTATTACTACTATTCAAGAGAAGTGTGGAAATTTGGTTTTGTTGGCCTATGTCATTAAGTGAGATGTCCACTCTCTTGGAGGGACATGTTTCCATCCTAGATAACTTCTTACAAAGACTTTCAGAAATAAAACCATATTCAAAAATTTATGGAATTCCCTCCCAAATATATATATGTTGGAAGACATGGCTAGATAGAAATAGGATGGTTTTAAATCAAAATATATGGAATCCAAACATTGAGGTGGCCAAATTAAAAGAACTCCTTGCAAAACACATCAACACTAAACTCAAACATTCATTTGATATGTAGTTTTTGGACAAGGATGAGAAGGTAAGGTATAAGTAGTTTGAAATGCAGAACAACCCTTTAACTCCCTAGAATCATAGCCAAAGCTCATATCCCTAGTGGAAAATCCGTTTGGAAGCTCAATAATTCCCAAGTTGGAGGGATACATAAAAATACTTTTTCCTTTTCTTCGATGGATCTTCAAGAAGAAATTCACGAATGGTAGGAGCAGGGAAGATCCTGTATGATCATGTAGGAACAACAGTGGCAACATATGCATGGGGTCTTGGTACAACATCTAATAATATTGTTGAATCCTATGCTCCTTTGAGAGACGTCCAAATAGAGAATGAATTGTGGATCAAATCAATTATTGTTTTGGGATACTCCATGGTGATCATCAAAGCTATGCTAAGGAGCTCTGTTTTAGTGAAAACTAAGCTACCAATGGTCATTTCCAAAGCTAGAAAGGAGACAAATTGTTAATTCCTAGATGAAACCCCATGATATGTGTAAAACTACTTATTAAGCCCTAGATATTGAATTATTACATATATATAGTGTTATATGTGTATGTCATCTAGAACCCTTCATCATACCCTTTCATTATAATTGTACCATTTGTCTCCTATATACATACCAAGGGGACCTAGCCTTAGGATCATCTGATCTCATCTCATATTGTATTCTGAACTAGATAAATTGTAAAATGAGGTTTCCCCCTCGAAGTGGAATGTATTCATTGATTTCTTATCATTTATAAGGCATTGGATCATAACATTTGGTTTCAGAGCATCAATCCTAAGGTTTTTCTTCTTGAAGAGAGTCATTTTAGAATTTTCTCTATAACTTTATTTCTCGGCTGATCCAGACAATGAAATTTGGAGGTTACTTATAATGCAAGTCAAGTTACATGTGGTAAAAATTTCAGCTTCTAGTTCATATACTTTCAGAGAAATAGCCTATGGAAGATAGGGTTTTTGACTCATTCTTAATTTAGTTTTAAACAAGTCATCTTGGGATTTTGGATGTAACGTTTTTTGGGGGAGGTTTCAGATAGTGAATCTTTGTCGAGACCGAGGAGACATCTCCTAGTATAAGTGGTCCAAATTTCATATTATGTTTTACTATACTTTCAGATATATAGTCCATGTAAGACAAGGCTTGTGATTGATCTTGAAATTAGTCTTAAAGAAGAAATTTTGGTATTTTTTCTATAATGTTTTATCAGTGAAAGTTCATACTATGAAATTTTCAAAAATTTAAGAATTCATATCAGAGTACCACAGGACGAGAATTCATACTTATAAGGGTTCCAATTTCTGAGATACATCAGGACAAAAGTCAGACATCCATACATACTCCAAATTAAGGGTTTGAAGGGTATGTAACTTACAATTGGCATAACTTTTTCTTGGAAGATATGTTTTTGGTGATTCAAAATTTTTGATAAAAACAAAATAGAGGAGTATTATTATTATTATTCCACATGGCTCCAAAATATATGTTAACACCAATTAAACCTCCACAATTCTCATCTATAAATCATGAAGAAAATGAGGATATACATAAAAAGCTATCCAAATTGGAGGAACAACTTAATGATTTAAGTGTTAGGTCAATAACAAGTGATGAATGGTAAAATAAAAAAGAAAGAAATAAATGGAAAAGAATATGGATGATATGGGAAATAAGATGGATAAGAAGATGAATGAAATGGAAAATAAGATGAAAATAAAGAAGAGAAAAGGGACTATGTTTCAATTTTGACAACAAGTATAGTAAGGGGCATAAATGCAGTGAGAAGAAATTATTCTACATAGGCTGTGAAGATGAAGAATACCAAGAATTGGAACCACCACAAGATCTAAATCTAGAAGAGACTACTCCAACAATTTCTTGTCATGCATTGGTCAGCATCAATACTCCACAAACCTTCAATATACAATGATACATCAAAAAGAAAAAGGTAACAATATTGATTGATTATGATAGTACCCATAATTTCATCAATTACAAATTATCAAAAGATCTCAATTGGTTTGTATATCTCACACTTGAGTTTCAAGTAATGATTGCAGATAGAGGTACCATAAATTGTTCAAGGAAATGCCATAGTATTAAGCTCAACATGAGGGAGTATTTTTTGGATAGCCCCATGTTTTCCATCCAAATGGGTGGTGTTGATGTTGTATTAGGGGTCCAATGGTTACAATTATTGGGAATAATAGCCCTTAATTTTCAATATATTTTCATGATATTTTTCTCAGATGATAAGGAAATTGATCTTAGAGGTATCTAAGGGAAATCCTCTAAAGTGATAATCTCTATTAACATGACAAAATTACTCAAAAAGGGACACCTGGTTGTAATTTAACAATAGTTCTCACTTGATGTTCAAACATCTATATCCTTTACTCCATTATATCTCCAAATAGTTTCCAACAATCATTCCAAAGTATTTAGTGAAATTCCTAAGGGTCTTACACCTACTCGAGATCATGACCATGTTATTCATTTTCAACCAAGAAGTGTACCTCCTAACATTACGCCTTATAGGTATCCATATGCATAGAAGAGTGATATTGAGTGTATGATCGAGGAAATGTTAGAGGCCAACATAATTCAACCTAGCCAAAGTTCTTTCTCTTCACCAGTGATGATGGTTACAAAAAAGGTTGGTTCATGGTGTATGTGTCAAGATTATAGACAACTCAGCAAAATGACCATCGAAGACAAGTTTCCTATTCATTTCGTTGATGAATTATTAGATGAATTGAATGGATAAAAATTCTTTACTAAGTTGGATCTTCATTCAGGATATCATCAAATCATAATGAGGTAGAAAGACGTTTCCAAAACAAATTTTAGAACACATGAAGTTCATTATGAGTTTTCGGTTATGTCATTTGGACTTACTAATGCACCTTCAACAATTCAAATCTTAATGAATTCTATTTTCAATACCTTCCTTAGAAAATTTGTGTTAGTGTCTTTTGATGGCATACTAATCTACAACAAATCTTGGGAAGAGAATACATACAACATGTTGACAAAGTATTACAACTATTGGAAGAGCAACAACTTTATACAAATCCTTCTGAGTGTGCCTTTGGGGTTCAATAAGTGGAATATTTGGGTCATATTTTATCTCATGAAGGTGTAAAAGTGGAACCTAACAAAATTAAATATATGAAGGAATGGTTGATTGCCAAAACCTTGAAGAAAATTAGAGGATTCTTAGGATTGATAGGATATTACCACAATTTTTTCAAGAAATATGGTCAAATAGAAGCACCCATAACAACATTATTAAAGAAGGAAGTATTTTATTGGACTAAAGAAACAACCAAATCTTTTGAAAAAATTAAGGAGGCTTTGTGTACAAATCTCGTCCTGGCCACACCTGACTTTACAAAAACATTTATTGTGGAGTGTGATTCCTCAAGCCATGGAATTGGTGCATTTTTAATGCAATAAGGAAGACCCCTTTCCTTTGAAAGCATCCAACTTAAAGGGAAAAAATTACTCGAACCCATTTATGAAAAATAAATCTTGGCCATACTACATGCAGTTCAAAAATGGTGCCCTTACCTAATAGGAAGACACTTCAAAGTAAAAAAATATCATGATAGTTATAAGTACTTCTTGGAGCAATGATTACCTTCAAAAGAGCAACATAAATGGGTTAGGTTATTGATCTAAACTTACTAATTGATTTGCAAGCCAATGTTAAGTGTGAATTGTAAAAGCTTAACTAAAAAATCCTAATACACAATTGAAAGGATGAAATTGAAGAAATGCACAACAAAAAATCAAAGAGACAAGACAAGAAAGTTGGTAACAAATTTCACCCATATTGGGCTACGTATTTGGGTCCACTTCCAATGAGGAACCGATAAATTATTAATGCTCAAAGTTATTATTACATCCACTTGGTCTCCAACCTACACACAAGTCTATCCTTAGCACTGCTACAAGACTGTGGTTTGTCAGAAAAGCCACCTTCCACAGAATGGTTGCTCAAATATGGCCTAACTATTTCTCCAAAATACATAGCAAAACTACACCATGAAATCATCCGGAATCGAATCTTTTCAACACACAAACTACCTTTGCACAATGGTAAAAGCGCTCTATTTTAATAGGATAGGTCAGTGCTTCGAACCCGTGGTCATTCTAATTTTTCAGATTTTGGCAATATTATAGTTCAAATATTATAATACCTACATCCCACAATAAGCAATTGGTTTAGCACATTGGTTGAGGAGTTGGGTCTATTGGGAATAGGTCGTGGGGTCAAGCCCACAGACCATCCACTTTTGGCAACATATAACAAATGAATTGTATATATAGTTAGCATTGGATGGATCCCAACAGTCTAATGGTGGCACAGTGGTAAAACTGTTGGATTGATTCCAATGAGGTAGGGGTTCAAAACCCGGCAACGGATTTTTATTCAAACATGTGATTCTACCTCCATAGCCATTTTTAGTTTTCCACCTAGAAACACCTGATTGGTCCATGATCCAGCTGCACAGTTAGCCTGCCAAATCATCTACCACATCAACAACTCTGCCATGTAAGCTCTACCACATCAATATACCATGTCAACATCTGTACTTCCACCTATCACCATACATACTACCACATGTCAGAATTTGTATTGTCACGTCATCATATGTACTGCAACATAGGTTGTTGTACTACCACATGTCAACCATGTCATAATTTTTTCCTATTTGGCCAAAACTTCAAAACGCCATAAATTTATCATACGGTGTTCATTTGATCTCGTTCAAGTTGCATTGGAAATCTCTCGAAGAAATATTTGACATGGAGACATTTTCATCAAAATTTGATTCCATTAAATTTTATCATTAAGAGATCATTTTGGATCAATCCTCCCCACTAGAAGATTTTGGACCAATAAAAGTCTAGTTTAATCAGCAAATAAGTGAGGGTACATCTCCCTCACTTTCCCAATTTCCATCCACCATGCCTTACTCGGATGTACTCCTTTAATACTCACACGAAGATACTTTACCTCACCCCTGTGTGAATTCCTTATCTTCTTGTCATGAATAACATCTTCATGTAACTCATTTAAGTATTAAGGAGAAAAATCATCAACATAAGGAACTCGAATACTCTCATCTTGATCCATGACCATAGGAGGTTGATACAGTTTCAAGTTCTCAACATTTACAACTAAATACATCTGCATGTATGGAGGTAAATCTAACCGAAAGGCATTAGTACCAATCTTCTCCAAAATAGTAAATTGACCATACTAGATCGGTTTGAGATTTTTACCTTCACCTTTCACCTTGTCTTTGTTGATATGTAACAAAAATTGATCACCAATCCGTAAATGGTGATCTACCTGATGCTTATCATGCCTTGCCTTATACTTGGCTTGGCTCTTCTCCAACTGTTCATGTACTACCTGATGCACCAATTGGATTTTCTAAATGAACTTCATGGATTTATCTACATCACTTTTTCTATCCACCAAAACATCGTTCCCGAAAGAAAAATCCAAAGGAGACTTAAGCAAATATCCAAAAACAAATTTGAATGACAATCTTTGTGTAGAAGAATGCATGGCATGGTTGTAGACATGGTGTATATAATGCAACTTCTCATCCCAAATTTTAGGATGTTTACTACAATATCCCCAAAGCAAATGTATCACTATTTTTTTCGCCACTTATGTTTGTTTGTTGGTGTATGGATGAAATGTAGTGCTCTTCTTCAACTTAGTGTCCATCAATCCCCACTAAAACTTGTCCAAAAAATCCCAAGAAAATGAGAGTCCCAATCTAAAACAATAGATGTGGGTAACCCAAAATGAACCCAAACATTCTAAAAGAACATATGTGCAGTTTGTTCAATTGTGATCTACTTCTTACAAGGCATTAGGATACACATTTTTCTGAATCTATCCACTACCACATACAATCAATCATGACCTTTTCTAGACATATGTAAACCTCCCACACAATCCATAGACACGTTTTCCCATGGGAGAGAAGGTACAGGAAGTGGTGTATACAATCCCAATTTATTGTTGCTTGGTTTAATGGTGGCACACATGACACACCCTTTTACATACTTGGATATAGTTTCATTCATCTAAGGCCAGTAACAATACCTTTGCAACTGATTTGTTGTTTTCCTTCCCCAAAATGACAAGAAATGGGGGAAGTGCAAGATTCTCTGATTACATGAACTCTTTCATCCCTGGGAATACATAATTTACCAAGATGATACAAAACTTTGTCATGCACATGATAATATAATTCTTCCATCTGAATACCATGGGTTAATGTCTCATATACATATTTGAAGTATTCATCTCTAGCATATTATTCAAAATAACTTTCATGAGCTAAATAATTGTTGTAGTACAATAGATGCATTAATAGAAGGTCTTGATAGCATATCAACAAGTTTATTTTTCCCTTTTTATATACGATGACCAAATAAAATTGTTGTAAAATCCCATCCATCTAAAATGCCTTAATTGTTGTAGCTTTGTTTGTGACTAAAAATACTTTAAGGGTTGATGATCGGTATCTATGATTGTTTCTTTGCACACTAAGTAATGTCTCCATTTCTTCACACTTTTCACTAAACTATACAACTCTTTATCATACGTAGGATAGCTAATTACCACTTTGGAAAAGGTCTCAAAATGGTAACAAATTGGATTTTCTCATTGCATTAACACTATTTCCATGGAATATATCCTTGCATCTGTTTCAATTTCAAATGATTGTTGTAAATCTGGAAATTTCAACACTGGTGCAGTACTGATCTTCTCTTTCAAAGTGTCGAAGGTTTTATGTTGTTTTCCTCCGCAATGAAAAACTTGCTTAACACTTGTCGAAGCATGTAAAGGAGATGCAAAAAACAAAAAAGTTAGCAATAAACTTTCTCTAATATTGAACTACTCCTAGGAAGCTTCTCACTTCCGTTGCGGAGTTGGCATTGGACCAACTTACAATGACTTCAACTTAAGAGGGATATATCTTCAATTTACCACCCCCTACAATATAACCTAAGTAAATAAATAAAAAATTACCATATTCACATTTCGACATCTTTAAATACAATTTATCCTTCTTAAAGACATCCAATACTTGCTTAACATGCTTGACATAATCATCCCAAGTCTTACATAATATAAGAATTTCATCTAAGTGGACTATAAAAAAATCATCAATGAATGGTTGAAACACATCATTCATCACCCGCATGAAAGTCACAGGTGCATTACACAACCCAAAAGGCATTACTAACCATTCAAATAATCCTTGTTTCATCTTAAAAGTGGTTTTCCAAATATCACCTTCAACAATTCTTAACTCAGGATAACCACTTCTTAATTCTAACTTACTGAAATAGATTGTAGTCTTTAACTGATATAATTTAAGTCATCAATGTGAGGAAGAGGGTAACAATTCTTCACCGTGATTTTGTTCAATACTTGAAAATCAACGCACATTCTCCACGTACCATCTTTCTTTGGCACCATCACAATAGGTGACCCACATGGAAAAGTACTTGGTCGAATGAATCATTTATCGAGAAAATTCTTGAACCTGTTTCTTGATCTCTACATTCTCAATCATCAACAACATGTACATCCTAATGTTAGGAAGAGGAGCATCGTGTTGCAATTGTATTTCATGTTGTATCTCCCTCTTGGGAGGTGATCCTGCAGGTTCCTGGAATATCTCATCATAATTAGAAATCACTTTAACTAATTCATCTTTATGAGCGTGATCACAACCTTTGAAAGCATCAGATTTATCCATCTCTTTTGCCTTCACGATCATAAGTACAAAATTTTTGCTAGTATTAAAAAGTTCTCTTCATTTTCCTTGTGCTAATAAGAGAGAAATTAGTTTTTATTCGATGAGCTCTCACAGTATATTCATTCCCATATTTAATAAGATGATACTTGTTCTTTTCTCGATAGAATATGGATTTCCGATCATACAAGTATGGACTACCCAATACAATCCCACAAATTTCAAACAATACTAAATCCAACTCAAACTCATCAACAAAGTTTGAAGTAATTGAAAATATAAATTTACATTGTTCAGTTACTTGCAATTTAGCATTCTCACACACCCATCCCAATGGATAATGTTTCACATAAGGTTTGGTTTATAATCCCAACTTCTTGACAATTTCTTCTGAAATAATATTAACTTGGGGCCCACTGTTAAACAACGTATCTATTTTGGTATTCTTTGTTATAACTTTGATGTGGAAAATCTCACTTCTTTTTTTTATCATCATTTATACTTTTAGAATTAGAATACTGAATAGAAGAGCCAAAGATAGCATTGGAGGATATACCCTTAAATCCCATAGTAGTGATCTTTGTTTTTTTACCTGAGTCTAATCCCAGATCCAGTTGAACTGTAGCATAAATCTTATGTTTCCCCTTGTCTCTAAACTTCTTTAGTCGTAGTTCCAGATGCAATTTCTAACATCTAGCCTCATTGTGTCCCTCCTTCTTACAACGGGAACATGTAGGCTTTTCACCTTAATCTTCACGGTAGTTTTTTTCTTGCCTTTCCCTTTTCCTTTAAATTTGTTTTAAGCAGACTTATGTGGATTCCATGAACATTCTTTCCTCTATATTAAATATGTGTAGCTTGAACACAAACCTCATCCAAATTAATCACATTAAACATGAGGATAGTATGTCAAAGGTAACTATGCAAACCACCAATATACTTGAGGAGAGTTTCTTGCGTATACAGAGGAATACCCAAAGTTAAATATTGCTTCCTAAATTTCTGAGTATAACTTTGAATACTTTGTCCTTTAGCTTGCCTTAAGTTTTTCCAATCCATTATTGCTTATTGCATGTAGCCTAATGGATAAAATTGTTTCTTTCATGCAAAAATAAACTCATACCAAGAAAAAATTATTTTACCACTTCAAAGAATATCTTCTTGAGTTTGACTCTCCCACCATATCAAAGTTATGCCTTCTAGTTGAAGAGTGGCTAGTTGGATCTTTGCATTGTCATCAACAATTTTCTAAATCCTACAATAGACTTCAAGCTGCTCGATCCAGTTATATATCGTTTTTGAATTAATTCAACCACCATAAAATAAGAAATCAAATTTGACATCAAGTTTCAATAAAGGAAAATTAGATGATTTTTTCTTATAATGCTTCTTGAAGGAAGAAATCCCACTAGAACTAGAAGAAGAGGATGACGGGGACATAGGAGTCTTAAGAGGGTCACCACCACCTCCTTCTCCTTCAACTTTTATAGATGGACCACCTTCCTCGGGATTCTTTTAAGACTTAAGTAATGTTGACGCTTGAATATGTTAGGACCGAAATGACAACCTCACAAGAATACAAATCCCCTTGCATTTTTATAGAGGTGGTACTCCTCTTTGTTTTAATATTTTCTTGGAACTCCATATTTTTAGAATATAGAAATTTGCAGAAGTCCACCGTGATAATCAAACAAATATAAAGATTGTAAGAAAAAATAACAAGAAAGAACATGTTTTTTTTTTTAAAGGGAGTTCCTGAGAAATGACCAGGAACTGCACACTTCATACACTTGAAAAAGATAGACAAAATTTCCTCACATCCATCATAGTTAAAATAAATATTTCTGATAACATAAAATAAAAGAAGATGGTTTGCATGCATAAGATAACTTTAATAGAGTAAAAACATAGGGAGATCAAATAAAGATAATGACGTATCAATCTCAAATACTTTATACTCAAAACTCAGAGCTACAAAGTACAGTCAAAACTGATCCCGAAATAGTTCTCTTGGGATTTCTGAAAAATATATAGTATGTTACAAAGCCTTGAAATTTAAATGTGTTTGTCCTTAGGACTGGGATTGGGGCTCTCATGTCTCTTCACTTACTTGTTGATGTCCTTTTATTTTCTTCATTGATGGTTATAGGAACCATCTCAATTGTTTCTTTCCCTTCTTTGTTTCTTGTCATCATGAATGCTTCAAGGAAAGTTGCCTCAGAACCAAAAGGTTGTCCTTCTTTCAGCGATGCCATTTCTTGTCGTCAGAATACACGTCTAATTTATGGATTATCTTCTGCTAGTGATCCTTCACCATGATTGAACTTGAGCTTGGTTAACATTCACCCTTGCAAATCCTCTCAAACATGCTCTGATACCAAAAATTGATTTGAAATTACTAATTGATTTGCAATCCAATGTTAAGTGTGAATTGTAAAAGCTTAACTTAAAAATCCTAATACGCAATTGAAAGGATGAAATTGAAGAATTACACATCAGAAAATAAAAGAGATAAGACAAGAAGGTTGATAATGGAGTTCACCCATCTTTCACTACATCTTCGGGTCCACTTCTAATGAGGAACCAATCCATTATGAATGATCAAAATTCTTATTACATCCACTTGGTCTCCAACCTGCACACAATTAAGTCCTTACCTCTACTACAAGATTGTGGTCTGCAATAAAAACCACCTTCCATAGAATGGCTACCCGAATCTAGCCTAAAAACCACTATTTCTCCAAAATAAACAACAAAACTAATAAAATGAACTGGTGTCGAATCCTTTCAACGCACACACTCCCTTGGAGAAATAGTAAAAGTGCTCTATTTTAATAGGATAGGTTGGGGTTTTGAACACACAACTGTTCTGATTTTTTGGATATGGGAAATATTACAATTCAAATATTATAATACCCGCATTCCATAACAAGGAATTGGTTTGGAACGTCAGTTGAGGCATTGTGTTTGTTGGGAGGAGGTCATTGGGTCAAGCCCTCAGATCGTCCACTTTTGGCAACATATAAAAAATGAAGTTTAAATATAGTTGGCATTGGTTGGCTCCCAACGGTTCGGTTGGGGCAGTGGTAAAAATGTTGGACTGATTCTGATGAGGTCGGGGTTCAAAACACATAAATGGACTTTTATCCAACCATGTGATTCGACCTCCATATCCATTTTTAGGCTACCACTTGGCAGCTCCTGATTAGTCCACGTTGTGACTGCATAATCAACCTTCCAAATCATCTACCACATTAGAAACTCTACCATGTCATCTTTGCCACATCAACATACTGCATGATCATCTATACTTCCACATGTCACCATTCATAATGCCACCTGTCGGCATCTATATTGTCATGTCATCATCTGTACTATCATTTTAGCACCCATGTCAGCTGTCAATCTTCCATGTGCCATTTCCTAGTGATTACACGTGTCAACCCTATCATCCTTTTTACATGTTTGTCCAAAACTTCAGAACATCATAACTTTCTCATACGATGTATGTTTGAGCCCATTCAATTTGCATTGGAAAGCTCTTGATGAGCTCTTTGACATGGAGACATTTTCATCAACATTGAGAAAATTATTTTTTATCGATAAAAGATCCTCCTAGATCAGTTATGACTTTGAAATTATCTACAAAAGAGGAAAACATAGTGTTGTGGAAGATGCCCTATCAAGGGAATAAGAAGAGACAAAAGCTTCACTATGTGTTATTTCTATTCTAAAATCTAATTGGTTGGAAGAACCAAGGATAGAATGGAAGAAATATCAGGAGGCATGTAATATCATTCAAAAACTACAAGAGGACCCCAACTCATTAGATAATTTTGTATGGAAGAATTGTTTTCTATGGTATCACGATCACCTATATTTATGTAAGAATTCCCAACACAAATAGAAGGTCCTTATAAAATTGTATATTTCACCTATAGGAAAACATTAAGGATTCTAGAAAATGTACCACATAATCAAGAAGCATTTTTTCTAGGAAGGTCTTAAAATTGTAAATGTGTTGAACCTGCATAGAATAGATCTAGCTAAACAATGATACACACATTTGTAGAGAGAAAAGGAGAAAGAAGAAGAAGGAGAGAAAGAATGAAAGAATTCTCATTAACCGTTTGAATAATGAATAATTTACACATGATATAGTCTGTATAACTCAATGAGTGTGCACTAGAGGAGAACCAATGCGCCATAGTGGTGGTCTAGAGTGATCTGGACACACACCAACAGTTATGGGAGTGAACTGCCACCTAGTCTAGTCTCTCAGAAAGTTATGGGAGTGAATTGCCACCTAGTTGAGTTAACTAGTCAACTAGTCTTCAGTTAACTGACTGAACAGAGAGTAGTGAGGAGTTAACTCGGGGAATAAAGGGTAATGCACCATTCTGGTGATGATCAAATAGTCTTCAGTTAACTGATTGAACAGAGAGTATTGAGGATTTAACTCAGGGAATCAAGGGTAATGTGTCAATCTGGTGATGATCCCAAGGCAAGTGTGCATTAGCTGGTGATGATCTGAATGTTGCATGGTGACAAAACCAATGCAGCATCTAAACTCATCTCAACTAGTCAAACTGAAGTGTCAACTGAAAGAGAATATTCTACAGGTGGAATATTCTCCCCTAAAATATAGGAGACTGGATAATGACTAATTATGACTAATAAACAAGGAAAAACCTTAGGAAAAAGAAATCCTAGGTGTGTGTGAAGTAACTCCAACACCCCCCCCCTAAACATCACTATGGTGAAAATAAAGAATGGGTCCCGACAATGAGGCCATGTTAGGTACCCAAATACAAAAGATACACTGAAATAAAGTGAGGAAAGAGGGAAAATCTCATGGGAAAAACCCCCCCTCAAGGTATAATGTATGTAAAAAGAAGAACTACAGTTGCTAGGAAACTGTGTCCTTCAGTCCAAGACGACTTCGCAAAGAATGGAACTTCTGCTCAATGAATGTTTTGGTGAATATGTATGTCGTATGTTCTGCTGAAGGAAAGAACTGTAAGTCGATGATCCCCTCGTGTACTAAGTCCCGGATGTAGTGCATGTGGATCTCGATGTGCTTCATCTATTGCCTCTGAACTAGATCTCTGTAGAACTTCAAAGTGCTCTGGTTGTCACACCAGATGACGATCGGTCGATGAAACTGAATGCCCAACTCAGTGAGAAAATGGTGTAGCCACATAACCTGAATGGTTATGTTAACTACCCCTATGTACTCTACCTCGGTTGAAGATAGAGAAGTGGCAGCTTACTTCTTGCTTGACCAACAGATAGGCCCAGAACCAAGACTGAGTGAGTAACCAGATGTGGACTTGTGATCAGTGCTATCGTCATCCCAGTCAGAATCAATAAAACCTATGAGACCTAATGTAGAGTCTGTTGCATAATGAATCCCAAAGGTGATGGTGCCCTATACGTATCAAAGGATAAACTTTTTAGCCTTCCAATGTAGCTCATGCGACTCCTGCATGAACCTATAAATTGTGCCAACTGCATAGGAGAGGTTTGGTCTGGAGTGTGTGAGATACAACAAGCTCCCCACTAGTTGTATGTACAATGTGTTTTCAACCAGTGGAGTCTCCCTACCATCCTCAAGTTTGACCCCTAATAGGAAAGGAGTTGGAGAAAACTTGTAGTCTATCATGTGAAATCTCTCAAGGAGATATCGTGCATACTTGGCCTGAGACAGTTTGATGCATGATGCATCCTGACTAATGTCGAGTCCAAAGAAGAAGTGTAGTGGACCCATGTCCATCATCAGAAACTTTTCATGTAGAATCCTCTTGACTGCAACAATCATTGAAGTCGAGCAACCGATGATCGACAAATCATCAATGTATAGAACTAAGAGTAGAAGTGAATCATCCGTCCTGAGCATGTAGACATTAGGGTATGATTTACAATGTACAAAGTTCTGTGACAATAGGTAGGATTCCATCTTGGCATATCATTCCCTCGGAGTCTGCTTGAGTTCATAAAGGGACTTCTTCAGTCGACAAACCAAAGATGAGTCCTGCATAAATCCCTGGGGATGCTCCATGTAGATCTCCTTAGAGAGATCACCGTGAATAAATTCATTATTCACGTCCATCTCATGTACTTCCCATCCTTTAGCTGCCGCAATGGAAAGTGTCAATCGTACGGAATCCATCTTCTCTACTGGAGCGAAGGTCTCATCATAGTCAATACCATGAACCTGCTGAAAGCCTTTGGTGAAAAGCTTGTCTTTGAATCTACTAATCTGTCCATCCACTGTGCTCTTGGTCCTGTAGACCCATCTGCATCTGACAAGTTTCCTCCTAGAAGAAAGGGGAACCAAATCCCAAGTATGGTTCTCTAGGAGGGAGTTGTACTTCTCCTACATGGTGGATTCCCAAAAGGGATTTCCAGCAGCCTCGCCATAAGACTGTGGATCTGAAGACTGAACCAAGAAAAGATGCTTGGAGGGAAATGGTTCAGTGGCAGTGAGTGCATCAGGAGGATCCTTGAAATGAGATCGATTCCTCCTAGTGTCAGTTGGATCACCAACGAGATCCCCTACATCCTGAAGAGTAGTTTGTGCCCAGTTGGGCGTCTGCTCTGGCTCTACAACTGCATATGGATGCTCTGACTCTGCATCTGACTGTACTGACTCGGAATCTGAATCATCTGAGTCCTATGAATCATAACACTCATTTGAAGAATATTTGGCATGTGCATTCTCATCATCTCGGACAGGTGGAAGAATGAAGGTGTCTGCATGCATCTGTTGAGGTGCATGCGAGACACTTTTCTCGAATTGGACACTTTGCTCAATGATGAGATGGTTCGAGGAAAGATCAATAATCATATATCCCTTCACATCGTCAGGGTATCCAACAAAAATGCACTCAATGCTCTATGGATCAAGTGCCTTCCTCTTTTTAGAGGGAATCCAAGCCCATGCATGTGAACTGAAAATGCGAAAGTTGGTCACTTCTGGTTTGAGGCCGCTCCAAGCCTCATAGGGGGTCATATCCTTTACAAATCTATGGGGAGATATATTTTGGATGTATGTTTCACAATTAAGTGCTTCGTCCCATAGTCTTTATGGTAGTGAATTTGCATGCAACATGCAAGATGACATCTCCTTTAGAGATCTGTTTTTCCGCTCAACAACTTCATTTTGCTGCAAAGTATAGGGAACTGTGTGTTGCAACTAAATCCATGCCTCATGGAAAATATTATGGATCTCATGATTTACATACTCTCCCTCATTATCATTTCAGAGGAATTTGATCTTCTTTTCAGATTGTGTCTCAACCAGGGCTTTGAAATCTTTGAGGTATTGAAAGACCTCGGATTTTCTCCTAAGAATGTAGATCCATGTAAAACGTGAAAAATTATCAAAAAAAATGAGAACAAACCTCGCTTTGTTGATGGATGGATGTATAAAATGACCCATAAGGTCACTGTGGATCAGATCTAAAGGTGAAAAATCTCGTTGAGATTGTCCTTTGTCGAATTTCTCTTAATGGTGTTTTCTGAGAACACATCCCTCACATACTCCCTTGGAGAAATGGATGTTTGGTGTATCATCAACCAATCTTTGATAGCTAAGTTGTTGCATGTATCTGAAGTTCAAATGTCCAAACCTTTCGTGTCATATCCTATTACTTTCATCAGCATGAGTAAGAAGTAAAGAACAACCAGGTTCAATGAATTCATAAAATTTATACAATCTAGACTAATGATTTACCTCACCGGTAGAAACCCGGGAGTTAGTTTTCATGTCATAGATGTGCACGGAATTTGGTTTGAATATGAATTTATTTTCGGTGCTGGAATTTATCATCTGACACATGGAGAGAAGGTTGACAGAAAGTTTGGGAATGTTCAGCACATTCTCGAAGCTTCTGTTGGTGAGTTCAATCCTTCCTTTGTCGGTGACTTCGGCAGAAGAGTTGTCCCCCATCAGAATAGGAGGACCTTTTCATGAATCCAAAGAAGAATAGATTTCTTTTGAGGCAACCATGTGATGTGATGCTCCTGAATCTATGATCCAAGCATCGATAGAGGATTTGATGGCAATCAAGGCATGGCTAGAATTGCCTTTCTTGGAATTCAGATCTTCTAGCTTCTTCTTCTTGGCACCCTCGGGGATGTGATCTCCAAGGTTGTTTTTCTAAATTATTTGAGACATCAAATCTATTTGTTTTTGCATGCATACGTATTTTGAATGGAATCCTTTGTGACAGTACGTTCATTTATCCCCTTTTATTCCCTTTCCCCTTTGGATCCGGAGGCATCAGTGAAGGGTTTTGTGTACCCTTCCTTTTTTGGATGTGCATGAGCTTTCCGTTTATATTTATGTTTAGATTTCTAATATTTGTGGCTGCCATCATGCACTGTGAGTGCATGCGCCATTAGGCCTTTGATTGTGCCCATGTTGATGAGCTTGGTTTTCTCTTGTGTCAGGGATTCAATAAAGTCCTCAAGAGAAGGCATCTTCTAGTTGGCTCCAGAGGTGAATCTGACAGAATGGAATGTGGATACGAATACAGAGAATTCAGGACCAAGGTTGGAGATAATGGTGGGAACCATTTGTTTCTCCTCCTTCGATTTATCAACCCTGCAAGCTTTGAGTTGTGAAAGTAAATCCTTGAATTTTGTAAAGAAATCTTGGATATTATAGAAGATTTTTGGATCCAATGTAAGAAGCTCCACCTCTAGCATGTGTCCCCTCATCTCATATTGTTTCCAAATATCCATTCCAAGGTGTTCGAAGTTTCATTAGGAGTCTTACAGGAAGATATGTGAAAAATGACATCAGGAGAAATAACACTGCAAATTGTTTCGAGTGCCTCATCCATGTGATTTAAGTACTTGAATTTTTCTATGGCCAATGTCGGTTTTGTATCTGTATTAAAGGTTAACCTGTACAACCCTATGGTTTAGAGATGTATGGTTATTTTCTCCTTCCATGCAAAATAGTTGTAAGGAGTAAGAATGAATTTTGTTTGGAAATCCATCTTTCTGTTGTCTTCAATCTTTTGTACGTGCAAAAAAATTTGGTGTAGCTTTTGCTTAGAAGTCTGTTGGATCTGATACCATGTAAATGTGTTGAACCTACACAGAATAGATCTAGTTAAACAATGATACACACATTTGCAAAGAGAAAAGGAGAAAGAAGAAGGAGAGAAAGAATGAAAGAATTCTCATTAACCGTTTGAATAATGAATAATTTACACCTGATATACTATGTATAACTCAATGAGTGCACACTGGAGGAGAACCAATGTGCCATAGTGGTGGTCTAGAGTGATATAGATACACACCATCAGTTATGAGAGTGAACTGCCACCTAGACTAGTCTCTCAGGCAGTTACGGGAGTGAACTACCACCTAGTTGAGTTAACTAGTCAACTAGTCTTCGATTAATTGACTAAACAGAGAGTAGTGAGGAGTTAACTCAGGGAATCAAGGGTAATGTGCTATTCTGGTGATGATCAAATAGTCTTCAGTTAACTGACTGAACAGATAGTAGTGAGGAGTTAACTCAGGGAATCAAGGGTAATGCGTCGGTCTGGTGATGATCCCAAGGCAAGTGCACATTAGCTGGTGATGATCCCAATGTTGCATGGTGACAAAACTAATGTAACATCTAAAATCAACTCAACTAGTCAAACTGAAGTGTCAATTGAAAGATAATATTCTCCATGTGGAATATTCTCCCCTAAAATATAGGAGACTGGATAATGACTAATTATGACTAATAAACAAGGAAAAACCTTAGGAAAAAGAAATACTAGGTGTGTGTGAAGTAACTAAAACAAAAACCAATGTTCAAAATTTTGTGTCTAGATGTTTTCTATGCCAACATAATAAGGGAGAGACAATCAAAATGATAGGTCTCCTACAACCATTAGCCATACCAAGTCAACATTGGGAAGAAGTTTCGGTGTATTTTATTACAAGTTTACCCAAATCCGAAGGAAATGTTGTTATCATGGTAGTAGTGGATTGATTCACAAAGTATGCCCATTTTTGTTCTCTTTCTCATCCTTTTAAAGAAAGTATAGTAGCCACAACATTCATGGAAATATTTAAAAATCTACATGGAGTCCCCAATATTATTGTAAGTGACAACGATCCAATTTTCATTGGAAAATTTTGGACGAAATTATTTTCTTGTTTGGTTACTCAATTGGCTCACAATTCATCTTACCATCCTCAATCTGATGGGAAAAATAATATTGTGAATAAATGTCTAGAAGGATATATTTGTTTCTTTACATATGATCAACAAACATAATGGGTCAAGTGGTTTCCCTTGGCAGAATGGTGGTAAAAGACATCCTTCCATACTTCATAAAAAAATTCCCCATTTCTGACACTTTGTGTATATCATCCTCCATCGTTTACATCACCCTTGAAAGGAAATACAAAGGCTCGAGCATTGGAGAACCACATAGGGAACCAACAAGAGGTTCTCAAACTATTGAAGGACAACTTGGTTATGGAAAAAAATAGGATGAAACAATAAGCATATCAACATCACAGTGAAAGGGAATTTGAAGTGGAGGATTGGGTATTTCTGAGGCTACAACCATATAAATAGATGTCCCTCGAGCAAAAAAACAAGGACAATAAATTAGCACCCATATATTGTGGCCCCTATAAGGTTTTTCAAAAGATTGGAAGTATGGCTTACAAATTGGAGTTGCCTTCATCTTCACGTGTACATCCAATCTTCCATGTTTATTGCTTAAAGAAGTTAATCGACAACAAGATCCTACTCCAAACTGTTTTACTAGAGATTAATGAAGAAGGGAAAATCATACTAGAATCATAAACAATCCTTGAAACAAGGATTAAGAAGCTAATAAATTGAGCAATTACAGAGTACCTCGTCAAATGGAAGAACCTACTAGTTGAAGAGGAAACATAGGAAGATGAGTTCTTCATGTAGAAACACTCGCAGTCAGTCAAGTGTTGAGGAAAAGACTTTTTTTAAGTGGAGGGTCATGCTAATACCTATACAAATCCCTATGTTATGTGTAGAACCACTTGTTAATCCCTATTATTGAATTATTACATATATAATGTTATATTTGTATGTCAGCCAGAACCCTTCATTGTGCCCTTTCATTATAACTGTACCCTTTGTCTCCTATACATATAACAAGGTGACCTAGTCTTAAGATCATCTTATCTCATCTCCTATTGTATTGTGAATTGGATATATTGTAAAAAGAGGTTATCCCCTTGAAGTGGACTATATCCATTGATGTTTTATCATTTTTAAGGCATTGGATCATAACACAAACTCCCTGGACCAGATATCCTTCTATCATTTTAAATGAGAGCTTAATTCCAAAGAAGACCAATGGGACAAAAAGGCCATTGTTCTAACTATAGGAAAATACATTCAAAATGGGTGAGCTTGCATCGCATTATCCCCTAAGGTTTGGAGTCAACAACACATCAATCACCAATTAATATCCACATGGCCCATGGACATAAAAATCAATTCAATGGAATTAGGAGGAGATCACCAAGGACAGATCCCACCCCCTCTTGCATGCAAGCACTATCATCATCTCTTTGTATTGAATGTAGTAGCATGAATCCATGCCAACATTATGGAAATATTAATTATGCACACTAGAAATTTGGGAGCACCTACAATTGATATCACCTGATGTTAGGCCTCCAAAACAATGAATTAGAGTGAAGAGTTAGGTATTTTCGCTATAGGATGTCACCTGAGAGAGAATTTGTTAATATTACAAAGAAGGCTAGTGTTTTAGTCAGTGTTTCTTTGGTCTGGTATTTTTCTTACTTGGTTCTTTAGTACATTGGATATAACAAATGAGAGTTGGAATCTTAGGTATATCTTCAACCTATCTTTGTATGGTTGGTTTTATTTGTGTAATATCATTTCAAACATCCTTCTATAGATTTAAGAGCAATGGAACTTTTGTCAAGGGTATGGTTTATGTTCTTTTCAGTTGAATTCGTTGTATTGGTGCTTCTCTTTGTTTGGTTTGATTTGTTGGACACAAATATCGGATTTCGGTTGGTTTCTTTGGTTCCCTTTTACTTTATATTGATTCATGCATTATAGACTACAACCTATCAAAATATATCATCCTTGTTGGTTATCTGAAAGCAATGCCTATGGCCATCTCCTATGTTTTCATGGGTCAAAGTTTTTGTGTAGGTCTCACTTTTCTAGGCCTAGTTTGGATTGCAGGTTTTAGGGATCATTGTGTAGACATGGACAACATGGACATATTGGAATTTAGGTGAGTTCTTAGAAGAAATGAGGATTACAATTATGCCAACATGACTTCTATGTTCTTTGTAACCTCCAAGGCGCATGAAAATGAGCACCAATGGATATCCCAACATGCAACTATCATGAACTTATTGGTACAACAAAAAAAGAGGTTGGACATCTTGGAGGATCAATGTAGCATGATTTGTAATTTAGCACTTGATATTCGCAAGGAATCTCTCACCATCATATAACAGCAAGGACCTAATAAACTCTGCTCAAGCTAAGCTAAAAAAAGAAGAGACACTTCACCAACACAAAGAACCAATAAACGTTGAACAACAATGCTCTCCTCTTTTAAAGGTTGATCATGCAGAAGCCAATGGTTTTCATAATTTCATTAATGTCAAATGTTTTGTAAATCATTATAATTTTACACATTTTTGTTGAGATGGCAACTTGCAGGAAAATCCAGAATGTCTTTTTTGTAATATGCAATGCACTATATTATGTAATATCAGAGAGCCAAGCCACCTAATTTTTAAAGAAGAAATTTTTAAAATATAAAATAAATATAAAGATTGTTGAAATATACCTTCATAAAAAAAATTAATATTTAAAATATTTCATTTTTTAGATAAACTATCATCTTGTTTTCATTTTCTGTATAAATGCAAATATGTAATTTATGAATTTTTAACATAATTTTTTTTTTTATAAATTTAATTTATATCAATTGAATATTATTTAGATATTTATATCATGATATAATTTTTATTTATTTAACTTTTATTTTTTATGAGTATAAAAGAAAATAAAGGAAAAAATTATTCTTTACGAGTATCTAAGGAAATGATTTATTGTTTTCATTTTTGTTTGCACATTATTATTATTATAATACTTACTTGTAAGTTGTCCTTGATTACATGTGCAGGTAGGAAAATGTATTATATAACATGGATTTTACACTACATCAATATATTCATGATTAATATTGGATTTATCATTTTGGCCGGAGAAGCTATAAAGGTAAGTGGCTAATATTCCACCAATCCCTAATCATCTAATTTTGGAATAGAGTATTAGTTAAAACATTTAGATTTTTTCTTTATTTTTATTTTTTTAATTTGATATAAAAAAAAATGAAATTGTTTCATTTATGTATCTGTTATATCATTTCATTATTAAAATTTTATAATATAGTTTAAAAAATAATAAATATACTTCATTATAAGTTTAATTCAATTTATAACATTAAGAAAAGGATAAATGGAATGTGTAAAGCTTATTGTGGGCTTGAAAACAATAGTAAATTAGTAGACCTTTGGCAATGGGATAAAAAAACTCCTCTTTAAAATTCTTATCGCTCCTATTATTTTATATGAATGTGAAGTTTGGGGATGGAGTATGTTTATAGAATCTTAGAGAAAGATAGAGAAAATCCAAAAGAATTTTATAACTTGTGGTCTCGAAATTAAATACAATACACCCTATCCTATCCTCTTCATAGAAGCAAGTCTTTCCCCCATTGAGAGCATGGCTATGATTAGGTACCTAATGTGCAAGAATAGGATAAACAACATGGATGACAAGAGGCTCCCCAAAATTGCTTCAAACTTTAGCCAAAACCACCTACAACTCAAGAGGGGGTGGCATAAAGATACCAAGTCTTGGCTAAGTCATTGGGGAATAAAGGAGAAAGACATTCTACAAAATACCATTAATATAAAAAATATTATTACATCTAAATTTAAGGAGAACGTGTGGTATGATAAAGAATTAGAGGATAAAATAAAAATAATATACTATAAGGAGGTGGTCAACCCTAATCTAGAAGATCAAAAGTATATCTCCAATTTGACTAGCATAAAGAAGAAAATCCGCATTGCTAAAATAAGAACGCACTCGCACAAGATCCATAGTGAAACTAGGCATTAGATAATTCTCAAAATATTTTGGGTCGAAAGAATATAATTCATCTTTGTGACACTAAGAGGGTTGAATATGACATTCACTTTCTCTTAGAATGTCCAACTTAGATCACAATTTTAAAATATTTGTTATAATACCGACCTTCCTAACCTTATGTAATGCCTCTCTAAGTTAGCCATATACATGTGTGTGTGTGTGGCTACAAAATCAAGAATGTGTCCATGCGACCATCTATAAATTCAAAACAATAATTAAACAAAGTAAATTTATATACATATATTTTTTTAACATGATTGGATACAAAGTTAAGATTTCTATGTGTGCGACCAACCAGAATTTCGCAACATCTATATAAACAAAAGTTAATTTATATAAATAATAATCTAATTTTAAGGTCATGACCATGCCAAACACCAAATTGGTGTATGAGATCCCCTTGTTTGTGGGACAAGGGACTCCCTCTACACAACAATTTGATTTCTAAATTCTACGATGGTGTATGTTGGAGTACATGCACATTTTCCTATTATTTAGGAGGATTGTTATTTACAGCATGTCTATTTATAGCAGGTCTATTTTTAGAAAGTGGATTCGTATATATAATACCATGGATTTACAAAATCATGGGCTCATAAACCACGATTAGGTAAATTCCTATTTTCTAGGAGGAAGAGCACTTCATTCCTTAATTTTAAGAGATAATTCTTATTTCATGGCTAGAGAGCACACTTGAGTGAGAATATTATTCTCCTAGATAAGTGTGCACTTATTGTTGAAGGAAAATCTCCCTACGGACAGGTAGATATCCTCTTGAGAGCTAGACTCTTAACTCTTAAGACAGAAGACGCTTATCATGGACACTGACTTCCTTTTAGATCTATATAAACTGATGTATGAGAAGGAAGGAGAAAAGAAGTACCTTTTATCGACGTTTGTCCCTACACGCTCTGAGTTGAGCTCCAATCTTTCGCTCATCGATAAGCCCTATAAGCCCTGTAGACAAACAATCGTACAACCACTTCCTACTCTACTGATATTAGCTTGAAATAGACCTATCTATCAGAGACAAGTTCATGTGAGATTAAACACAAACTAGAAAGAAACAGGCCAAGCGTGTCATATTGATGAGAACAATGACGGAAGTAACTTACA
>ML806774.1:168382-205363 GCA_009831015.1 Picea engelmannii | reverse complement strand
ATATTTTCCCTCATGGATAGTAATCACAATTGAAATATTGAGGATAACTACTTCACTAATGTTAATTATCCATGGATAGTAATCACAATTGAAATATTGAGGATAACTACTTCACTAATGTTAATTATCCACATTCACGGTGATTATGTTAAGAGTAAGGGAATTAGGTTCCCTTGAGAGCCCTTCATAAAGTTCAGGTTAGAATTTATTTTGTTTAATTAATTAAATCACAAAAGCGTTTTTAGAGAGGACTTATTAATCCGTCTTTTGATTTGAATCTGTGATCTTTTAAGAGGAAACACATGTTCTTAACTATTAGGCCCACTCAAGCTGTATATATATATATATATATATTCCTTCTTAATGAAAATGGAAATTCGCTAACAATACCAATAAGAGATTTAATCAATACCAATGAACTTCACACTATATATCCCTTTTTATTACAAGTCCTACATCTAGGTTCTTTAGTAAAGCCGTAAATTTTTAAAATTCAATGCAATTATAAATCTGCTTAAAAGAAAGGAAAGTATATCCATCATTCGAATAGCTAACTGATCTTCACATTTTGTTTATAGTGTTACACCTGTCAACAAAATTTAAGATTCTTGTACAAAAATACATATTTTTCTAATAATTCAACATTTCTTCCCTACAATATTGATATACAGAATTACATTTGAATACATAATCAAACTAAAAAAATTATCGTGACCACCGTTGATGATGTGTGAGGATGCTCCTCAATCCATAAGTCTTATGCAACCATCACTCTTTCGCCTATCAATTCCAAGATTTCACAGGTACCTCCCAGCCAATGCTAGGGGTACTCTTCTTCCCCCTTATCCCCCCGATCCGCAAAGGGGCCACACACAGGAAACCATAAAACAATAGCACCACCAAAAATTTCCTCGCTAGGAAGAGCTTCCACTCTTACTAAGTTTGGAACCCAACTCTCAACAAGTAAACTAGTTTTGGAAAAAATTTGGCAGCATAACAATACTTTTCCAAGTGAGGTCTCTCTCCCTTTCTCTCCATTTCTTTTTATAGAAAAATTCCCAATGACTAATGTCCTCATGCACAAATAATCAATTTTTAATAATTTAATTAAAATATTATTCACCCACTACATGTGTCACACTCTCCCCAAGTTGCACATGTTAATTCCCTTTTTATTTTATTTATTTAGGCATTTTCCCTCACATTTTCCAATGTGCTCCTATTTTTTCTCATAGTTGTCCCTTAATTCCTCAATCCCTCGTTTAATTTGTGTCCCCTAACTAGATTTTAGTTTGAGTCGGATTAGGAGTCCTATTTTAGTTAGGATTAGTGATAGATTGACTCAAGATGCTACTCTATGCAAACCACCTATTCTCTCATATTTTTATTTTATTTTATTTAAAAAATCCATTTATTACTTTCATGCACACATGTGCATCTACCCACTTTATTCTTATTTCTTTATTTACTTAACTTACTAGTCTAATCCCTTTATTCCATTTTTATGTTATAATTTAGTCAAGCATCTTAGACTTAGGCTCTCGTTAGATTTCTAGTTTGAAATTTAATAATTAATTAAATACTCTGTTCTAACAAGGTCTAACATTTTTATTATATATTTTTTTAGGTCATCTAGATTTTTATTGACTCACAATTTAATTACACAATGTGCCCTTCAAGACGCACCTTCGTGCTCCAAGGGTACCACTCGCCTTTGACTAGTTTGGAAGTTTTTTTGACACTTGGAGTCAACACTCTACTTGTCGACCTTGTGAGAGACTAAGGGTTGTCTAAGGAATAAGGATTATGTCTTATTGTGTGCCCCTTAGAATTATTCGTGAGCGACTATCTCAATCTGCCCTCACAACATCGTGGACCTCTCAAACTAGGTAATCGCTAACCTATAGTCCAGGTCATGGCGAGAGTGCTAGTAGGTTGTGACAGGGACGCTTCCACACCTCTCCCTCAACTGTCTGGTTTTTGTGCATGACCCCTTTACTCCTTATGTGAGTCAGATTAGCAAGCGTCGTTGAGCCTGCATCCATTGTCAAGAACACTGTCAATAATCCATATACATAGCATCCATACTAAAATCATTATATATACATGTAAATCAATACTCAAAACTCAAACCAAATACAAGTACACTCCCTGACTCAAGTCGAAGTCCAAGGAAGTTCGTTGATGCCATCAACATCATCAGCCTATCATGTATCCTGCACACTCAGGGAAACTCATCAATAATACTTGTCAATACATTTATACATCTAGAATTTAACATATAATCACAATGACATCATAATTTAACTCAGAAGCAAAGAATAATCATAATGTATCATAATTGGATCACTTGCTCACAAGTTTCCTCAAAGAATAAGTCAGTATCAATGTGCTCAGTAGAACTGGATGTTACATACACCCCCTCTTGTTTTAAAATTCATCCCGAAGTTTTTACAATATCAATAATGGTAACAATAAATGTATTTGATGTGGATATACGTATCTAATCTATCAAACAAATAAGGAAATTGTTGACTTATCTCATATGCATCCTCCCAAGTAGTCGAGTGTGGACTATAATTGTCCCACTGGACCTTAACCTAATCGAGTATTCGATGTCATAGTTGTCGAGTGCAATGGTCCATAATGTGGATTGGCTCTGCCATGAGAGCACCCTCGTCCAACACTTGCAAATAAATAATGTTAATAACATGTAATGGATCTGAAATATAATGTCGGAAAACAAATACATGAAATACATCGTGCATATGCCTCAAAGAATCAGGCAAGGCTAGTCAGTAAGCCACGGGTCCTTTCTTTTCCACAACTTTGAAAGGCCCCACAAACCTAGGAGAGAGTTTAGCACCCTTTCCAAACTTGATTGAACTCTTAAGCAGTTTTACCTGCAAGAAAACTGTGTTGCCAACCTCATAACTGTAATCAATGTGATGCACATCAACATAACTCTTTTGTCGATATTTGACCTCTTTACTTCTTTGTCTTATGAACAAATTTGTGGTAGTAACTTGTCAAACCCAAAAATCCTCTAATATTCTTCAATGTTTTTGGAATCAACCAGTCCATCATCGCTTTAATCTTGTTAGGGTCTACCTTGAGACCTTCATGAGATACAATATGACCCAAATACTCTACCTCCTTCACCCCAAAGAAACATTTGGACAGTTTGGCATATAGGTGTTTCTCCTTTAGTAGTTGTAGCACCATGTCAACATGTCGAACATTATATTCCCAAGACTTTCTATAGATTAGTATATCATCAAAAAATACTAACACAAATTTTCAAAGGGATTGAAAATGGAATGCATCAACCCTTGGAATGTGGAAGGTGCATTTGTAAGGCCAAAAGGCATGACCAAAAATTTATAATGGCCTTCATGAGTTATGAATGTTGTTTTTGGGATATTTTCTTTCTTCATTCTAATCTGATGATACCCTAAATGAAGATCCAACTTTGTGAAGTAGATTTCTCCATGTAGTTCATCTAACAATTCATTAATGAAGGGAATGGGAAACTTATCTTTAATGGTGATCTTGATGAGATCTCTATAATATGGACACATACGCCATGAGCCCTCTTTCTTGAGTACCATTACCACCGGCGCAGAGTAAGAGCATAGAGTAAGAACTTTCTCTAGGTCTAATAATGCCAACCTCTAACATTTCTTCAACCATACGCTCAATTTCACTCTTTTGGGAATAAGGGTATTTGTAAGGCTTGATGTTAGGAGGAGCACTCCCAGGAATTAAGTGAATAGCATGATCATGATTTCGAGTGGGTGGAAGACCTCTGGGAATATCTTCAAATACTTTAGAATGATTATCAATGATCCCTTGGATATATACGGGAATAGATGGCATAGATGTTTGAACATCTAGTGAGTATAGTTGTACAATTACACCCTGATGTCCCTTTTTCAATAATTTTGTCATGCCATTAGAGATTACCACCTTACTAGGTTTCCTTGTGATACCTTTTAACTCAAATTCATTTCCTTCCAATGAAAATTTCAAAGTTCTTGAAAATTAAAAGCCACGGTTCCCAACGATTGTAACCATTAGACCCCTAGTACGACATCGGCACCACCCATGGGTATAGAAATCATTGGACTATTCATTACATATTCCACCATAGTAATATTGATCTTATGGAATTTTCCTGAGCAATTGATATTTCCTCCATTTGCAATCATTACTTGAAACTCTAGTGTTGGATATATAAAGCAATTGAGAGCTTTGGCTAATTTGCAGTGAATGAAATTATGAATACTACCATAATCAATTAGCACTACTACCTTTTTCTTTTTGATATATCCTTCGATCTTGAGGGTTTAAGGAGTACTAATTCCATCCGATGCATGACATGATATGGTGGGAGTCATCTCTTCAGAAGAAATCTCTTCTACATCTTCATCTTGGTATGGTTCTTGTTCTTGTTCGTGTTCTCCTTCCTCTTCACAATCTATGTAGAATAATTTCTTCTGACCACAATTATGTACCTTACTGTACTTATTGTCACAATTAAAGCATAAACCATTTTCTTCTCTTTCCTCCAATTGTTGAGGTGTTAACCTTGTAGGTTGAGGTGGTTTAGAAGAAGGAACATTATTCTCTCAATAGATGTTAGGGGTTGTCCTTCTTGTAGCCATAGCCATATTTTTACTTTCAACATTTCTCGCCACCCTTAATGCATTCTACAATGATTTGGGTTCCCAAAGGAGAACCTCATATTGAATGTTATCCTTTAAAGTTCCTATGAAGACATCAATTAGGTGCTCATCTGAAATATTTGTTACCTTTATATTCAATCTTTAGAAGTTCTCAATGTGCTCCATAACTGAACCCTTTTTTGGTGGCATGTTGGCCAAGTATCATTGTAAGGTAGGAATTCCTAATTGGCTTAGGCAGAGGTCCTCACAGACAAGGGAGTGTCAGGTTCTATAGCTCTCTGATATACATGTGAGGTCCAACAATAGTACTCAACCTAATATCTCAGGGCACTGACTAAGGAAGCTTAACCATGCCCTTAGTTGTACTCTTTGACTACCCAGGTACTAGAGAGTGATCTCCCCAAGTGTTTTTCTCAGTGTACTATAGCAACAAGATGGACAAATGGTTTGCTCTATTGGTCTGAGGATTCTAAGGGGTCTCCTGATATACGCCAGGTACATGGGAGCTCAAGTTTGTAGTAGTTTTGTCTAATGCGCAATTGTTCAAAAGGGGCCTTCTAATATACTCTAGGTATGTGGAAGAGCCACACAATCCTCGGGTTGTAGCGCTGACAAGTAGCAACAACTCCTACATTTAAAGACGTCAGAATACGTATGTACCTAAAAAACCCTAAGATTCTCCCAAATTTATGTGATACGCCTTTTATCCCACTTAATTCCACTTTTTGAATCACCCAGATTGGATCTTCTAGTCAAACGATATGCAGATTTCCAAAAACAAAACGCACCTTTTAAAACCCTGATTTGGAGATTGTTCTACTAGCTTACCTTTCTTATGTTGTAGCTCTGCAATTTCGGCCCTTCTGAGTCTAAAATTTCTACCTGAGGTAGCATGATGTGTCTTCTTTCCAACCCCACATGTTATACCAATATTGTATACTCCAATAGAATTTTATGATAATTTTCCCAAGATGTGTTGATGTTTTTCCCTTTCAGGAGAGAGAACTTGTATGGGATTCCACGTGTCATTGTATTCACTTCATAACATGAAATTTGTACCAATACAACTTTGGTTTGTAATCTAACCAATGGAATAGGTCTCACTCAATTTGGAGGTCTGTAGATTCATATATAACATTTTTCCCAAGAACACTTGTTTTAGACTGAAATCTAGACCAACCAAAAACCCTAATGTCCTTAGGGAATAACTTTCATATACAATGAATCAAGGGCTGAAATTTGTACACAATATACTTCCCTATTCCTCCTTCATACTGTAAAAATTTTAGAACTTGAAACCAAGCCAAAAAAAAATGGGAGCGAAAATTCCAAGAAGACTTGTTTTAGAATAGTTTTGGGACTAGTCAAAAACCCTAACTTGAACAGAGTGTATCTCCAAAAATATAACGAACCAAGATCTACAATTTGGACCCAATTTATCTCTATATGTCTCCTCTAGACCATAGAAATTCCATATCCCGAAACCTTCCAGAAAACAAGTTGTAGCAAAAATGACAAGAAGACTTGTTTTGAAGAAGTCAGTCCCAAGGATTGTCTAGCTCTTATACCAAATGTTAAGAACCAAATATCAAAATAGCATAAAAACCTCAGAATAAGTACTCAAAGCCTTTACAAAGATATAAATTCAGATAATAATCCTCTTCGAGGGGGAAACCTCCTTATACATCATATGAATTCACAATTACAAGATGATTCCAAATGAAAAGGTCGCATTGGTATATATATGAGACTAGGAGGTACAATTACAAATAATGGACTCAAGCTAACATAAATAAAATAACAATACTAATGTAATATGCCCCAATTAAGGGGTAATGTGCCACGAATTAGGACTTAACAACAACCGTTTGAGCAAAAGTATCCCACACTTTTCAACTTTGACCATGGTAGAAGTGTTAGTGGGTGGAAACAGTGATGTTGTTCCACCTCTCCTTAAATGCCTAATATGGCTCTAAACAACCTCATTACTCCTATGTGAGTCAAATCAGCAAGAATAATCCATGTACTTGCATCTACTAAACATTTTCTTGTCAACATTATCATTAATAATTTCAATTACACAATACAAATTTATCAATTCGGTGCTACTCCTTCACTCAATCTGAAGTCTTAGAGTCTTGTTGACGATTCCTACATCAATGTATCTGTAAGTTCCCTGTCAATCCAAGAAATTGTTAGTAACATCTACAATATATATAATCAATCTCATGTAAACCATCAACTTAACAATTATTGAATTAACTATTCATCAACATCCCATGCATTTAATTAAACCATTTTCACATTTTAAATCTAAGCAAATCTAAATAAATTGTGTCTGAATATCATAATAATGTATTAACTGGGTCGTTTGAGAACAAATTCCCTCAAAGAATAAGTTTGGTTTTGTAAAAGTAGTGAAATAAAACATGGCACTACAACTTCTAATTCATCAAAACTATGGTGGTCTTGGAACACTTCTCTTAATGTTTTTAAAGCATATAAATAAAATTGTAATAAAATCCAAGTAATCTCTTACATTTCTTAAGATCCAATAAACGAATTCTAGTCTCAATAAACATCAATCAATCATCATCATCGTATATTTATAAAAATTGAAACTAATTACATTCCTTGCATATATCTATATTTATATTATATATATATAAAGATAAAAAGAGAGCATTGATTGAACTGACATTAAAAAAAATATTTTGTTGATTAGTTTAACGTAAAGTAAATGTCTTTTGTTATAATGATTTATAAAGTTTAATAGATAATGAGTACTCATATATACTCTTTGGTTGATCTCTATGTAGGCAATTTATACTTTATGTAGTAATGAAGCAGTGTTGAAGCTACCGTATTGCATTGCAATTACAGGAGTCATATTTACTATTTTTGCACTTGGCATTCCACATTCCTCAGCTTTGAGGTCTTGGCTAGGTTTTTCATCACTTTTAAGTCTTATATTTATCACAGTTGTTATTGGATTATGCATAAAAGATGGTAACTCTCTCCTCTTGTTTTCTTTGAAGTATAGTTGTTGTTGATTCATACACGAGTAGTAAAAATTTTGGTCATTAGATATTATAATATTACATCCCATGATATTTATAGAGTCAGGCACTAAAAAATTGAGCACAAATCTAATTTTTAGTTGGTATTGAATATGTAGGTTATGATAGTCCACCAAGAAATTATGAGATTCCAGGTTCAAGGATAACAAAAAAATTTAATTCAATTGGTGCTGGAGCAAATTATGCCTTTCTATTTAATACAGGGATACTGCCAGAAATACAGGTATTCAAAGCTTTTTTTTAATTTAGAAAAATACTTAATATTTATTTTTTTTGGTTATATATATATATATATATATATATATATATATATATAATTTTCATTTAACATTAATTCAATTAACTAATTATTTTATTTAATATTAATCTAATTTACCAATTATTAATTCATTGAATAACTAATATGTTTATGAGATTAATCCAAATTATGAATATTTACCATTCACACAAGTGAACTTCTAGACCCTTTAAGATATTTATATATGAAAGTTCAAAATCAAATACTCTTCAAGATATCTATATATGGAAGCTCAAAATCAAAGTCAAATACTCAAAGGATATGTTCAAAACATAACAAATCAAAATATAACATATCTCGAGTTTCCTTAAGGTGTTTCTCTTTAACACACATTACACACTATTCCCCTTGGCATACTTCTCAAACATGCAATATTTAAAACACATATTCCCCTTGGCATACTTCTCAAACATGCAATATTTAAAACACACCAATTGCATTGAGTCTATACATGTGATAGGAATTTACAAAACCCATGGATCAAAGAATAAATCTTTCACAAAAAGTTCAATCTCTGGGAAATTTGTCCATGGATATTATTTTTCTCAACATTAGGAAGTCATGTGGTTTGATTAGAGAGCTAATAGATATATTAAGTTTTGTTGAAACAATAGTCTTAAAAGTTCCAAGGACTTTGAATAGAAATCATATGAATGTTGATACTCCAAGTGATGCATTTCAGACTTAAAAAACAACTTTATAAGATTAACAATTTCATTATATAGAGAGAGAGATTGATTTGCTACACTTTTACTTAATCAAAGATAAATAAAATTTTAAGCAATCAGGTGTAGAGTCAATACCAAGTCCATTTTATTCCAAATGAGATAAAATGTCAATGGAATCTATCTTGTCCTTATTGGAATCTCCAATAAACAATTAAATAAATAAAATATCTTGTCCTTATTGAAAACTTAGTTTAGTAGCACAATATAAGTAGTAACAACAATCATATTCATGATAAAGGGTTATAACAAATTGATTAATTGTTGGGATTAAATTCCAATGAAAAAGAGGGCTTGGGATATAACCCAATTTTCATCATTGTGATTTGATAAACGTAGTCCTTTGTAATATAGTAAGTAAGGTTGCAATTCCATTGAGCTCTTGGACTCTATCTATGGATCAATCTAAGTGCTACAACCATTCCCATTCAATGAAAAAATGTCACAATTATATCATAAGGAGTATTCTATTAGAAAGGGTCAAGCCTCCATCGACACTTGGAAATCCAACAAAGTAGTTAGTTAATCAACTTCTATCAAGGAGGAATAAAGATTGACCATGCACACAAATCACACATTCAAGGAAATTTATAGAAGCTTGTGATCCAAGGGAAAAAATCTCCCTGCATTCCTCATTTCAAAGAGTTCCCTACAACATAATATAGAATTGGATAGGATGTGATTTTCCAACTCTAAGTAGATATATAGAAAGCATTTTAAAATAAACAGTACTACACATTCATATGCAATAAATGGGGAGCATTGTTTAAATTTAATCGCAACAAGTCTTTTCAATAAAGAGTTGGACCAAAAAAGGAAAAAATGTTCTAAAAATGAAAATATAGAAATTTTCCTTTCTCCTTCTCATACTTCAAGCATCAAATGGGAAAGGAGTACAAAATACCAAATACACAAACACATAGGTTTTTACAAACCAAAGACTAACTCAAATTAGTAAAAGGGTTAAGAATCTCGATTTCAATCTTTCAAATTTCAAGCCTCAAAATTCTAGATTTCACCATAAATTTAAATATTCAATTATATGGGAATAATTTCTATTGTATTTCTTTAAAAAACTAAGGAATTTACAAATAACATTCATACCTTGGATTCCCTATTCCAAATAGAAAAATTACAAGGAGAAAAATGATATGCAAGGAAACTCCCATTTCTATGGAAGAACATCCCCCTATATTTCCATTTCTATGAAAGAATGTCCCCTTGTCATTTTATTTAGAATTCTAGTTCTACACTAATTCTACCCAAATTTCATGTCACGCCAATAATACATGACTCTACAGAGACAAAGAAGCAAATGGAAGAAGACAACATTTTTTTTACTTGCTATAAAAGACATGGGAAAACGATAACTTTCCAATAGATATGGTGGCTATTATATGATTCCTTACTTTGAATAGACTCTCCAAATCAAGAATGTATTATTTCCTTTTCTCCAAGAATGTGAGCCCACGCTTCACTACCAAATGCATGAAAGTGGATTACATCTAGTTTAATTTTACTCCATGTTTCTTTTTGTGTTATGTATATTTTAAATCATTTGTGGGAGTGTGATTAACTATGTGATTGCTAAAATAGTCAAATCTCGTTAGCTTGATTGGTTTCGATGGGCATCGTTCTACATGGATACCCAAGTTTGAACCTGACAGGAGGAGACACCAAAAAATCTAGCTACCTAAGGGTTGGTGTGGCTGAGGCCGGGTGTGATCCCCAGGTGATTTTGACAGCTTAGATGCCCCTGGGTCGATGTTTCTCAGCCACAGGCTGGTCTCGCGAGTCACGAACACGCTAGAAAACAAAAAAACAACTATGTAATTTGGAAAATTAATGGCTTTGGCTTAAAAATGAGGACTTAATCCCTTAGATTCGATCATACAATTTATCATTTCCTTGAATACGTTATTATTTCTCTCGTCTTTGACAATTTGATGTGATGTATATGGACCGATATGTTGCATCTGAGTGCCTTGTGTATTGTAGTAAGTTGTAAAAAAAAAAATTAACATATTCACCTCCATTTTATCTTCATAAATTCTATAGTTGATGTCTATATTATTTTTTACAAGGGCCTTGTAGGCTAAAACTATATAAAAAGGTTCACTCTTATATTTTAATAAATAAACGCAAGTGCATATGGAGAAGTCATCAATGAAAGTTAAAAAGTAATTAAACCCAAAGAAAGAAGCATAAGGAAGAAGACCACATGAATCACAATGAACAAGATATAAGGGGGTCAAGACATGCCAAGAGGCGTGTTTGTAAAAACTATCTCAGAGATGTTTTCCAGGAACATAGCTAGAAAAAAAATCTCGATGATGTTTTTCATGAACATACTTGACACAAACACCATCTATACAAGAAACAAGGTGATTACATAGTTAGTGTAATGAGTGATAGTTTAGATGACTAAATCGCTCGTGCCAAAGTTTGTTCAAGCCATTGCTATGAACAATAAAAACTAATGGAAAATATGACGACTCAAAGTTGTCAAATGTATATATATTGTTAATATCAACAAAAATTATAGTTGCTAGGACATGCTTGGGATATTTTAAATCATTGATAACAACTTGGTAAGGTGAAAAAATTACTATTTTATGTTCACATGAATGAGTAATTTGATATATTGATAGAATAGTACAAGAGAGACTTGGAATATATAATATATCAATGACCATCATCTAGTTGAAGTATTCTAAACCCTTGGTCTATAGCCCAATCTAGGAGAAGGTTTTCCCTATGTTTACTCGGTACATTCACCACAAGTACACCCATGTGGATGAATGTTTGCCCGATGTTTCCACACACTGGAGGAACACTAGCACATCAATTCTTCTGTTCTTTGAAGACTATGCTTGGTCCATTCACCACTGGTCAAATCACCATGACCAATCCTAGGAGAATGTATGCCCGATGTTGAAACATCAACATCAACTTCATCAACTGCCACTACCTGGTCAGTATCCTGACACATGGCACATCAGACAACATCAACTATTTGAGCCACACTCTATCTGAKTAATTTGGGCATGATGTTGCAAGTATTAAATGTTGTACACTCAACTGAGTGTTCCTAGGCTACAAGAACAATTCTTCTTAATCTGGTCAGTAACTGTGACACAAGAAGAATGTTCRTCCTATATCTCCCCATTATGATTACTATTTTGAACTCGGGGAGAAGGACCACTCTTCCCACTCTGGTCATTAATGTGAACTCRTGAAGAGTGCATGCCATGTACCATTCTCCCCACTCAGGTCACTACTGTGAACTCAGGGAGAACAACCACTCTTCCCACTCTGGTCACTACTGTGAACTAAGGGAGAAGGACCATTCTTCCCACTCTRGTCACTACCTATGAACTCAGGAAGAATGTTTGTCATGGACCACTCTCTCCATTGTATCATCTCTAAGCCATACTAGTATGATGCAAATGCATCATATCTAAGTTGTACTGGCATGATGTGGAGTATCATCTACATCATCTCTAAGGTGTACTAGCATGATGCTTCTGCATCATATCTAAGTTGTACTACCATGATGTAGATCAATGCCTCTGCATCATATCTAAGTTGTACTAGCATGATGCTACTGCATCATATCTAATTTGTACTAGCATGATGCTATTGCATCATATCTAAGTTGTACTAGCATGATGTGATTTAGGAAACTTCATCATCTCTAAGTTGTACTAGCATGATGCTAATGAATCATATCTAAGATGTACTAGCATGATGCAACTCCATACATCTATATCATATCTAAGCTATACTATCATGATGCAAAAGCATAATATCTAAGATGTACTAGCATGATACATATTAGCACTCCCTCTCAACTAAGGGAGAAATCTCCACAAGTCCCAGCTTGTCCCTAAAGTATAAAAAATTCCCTTTGGACAAGGTCTTCGTCAGAATATTCGTTATTTGTTCATCAGTGGAGATGTACTAGAGTTTTACTTCTCCCTTCTAGACTTTATCATGGATGTATTAGTACTTGATCTCAATGTGCATCTACTTTTCATGGAACATGAGGTTCTCTTAAAGCTTCACAAAACTTTGATTATCACAATATATTACAGTCGAATATAGCAGATGATCAAATAGTCCAAAAACCAACTTACGGAGCCATACTGCTTTTGTACATGCATCACAAGCTACAATATACTTTGTCTCTGCAATGTTGAGTGCGACAAGCTTATGTTTCCTGCTATCCCAAATTGAAACATACACCATGAGTACTCTTTCTGTCACTTGCACTCCTTGCCCAATCAGAATTGGTATATCCCTACAGTTGTACATCACTATTTGAGACATATCTTAAACCATAATTTAGCATGCCACACAAATATCTCAGAATGTGCTTTGTGGAAATCAAATGCCCATGTCTCGGTTAAACTCTTGGGGCCTTCCCTATAATCTGACGCCTCAATGTTAAACTCATTGTATTACTAAGATTTTGGCAAGGATGACCGACATTCATCAAACCTGAAACTTTCAGGATGCTCCCTCTGAAATATGTGATTGAACTGTTATGAAGAAATGGCAAGGTTTTGTGATTCTCTGGCTTGCTTAGATTTGAGTATATTTACATACAAATTTCTGGTGTGTAAGATCAAGAGAAAATACAAGTTGAATCCTACAAGACATATTCCATCCATCACAAAGAAGACCAATTTGTAGCAGTGGGTACCAACACAGTCAGTGCTCTCCACCGTGTAACTGTGCAGACGACAGTCTTGCCATGATATTATGGCCCTTCACTGCCTTAATATCGTACAAAATTTTGGCCACTAGGCCGATGAGGAAAGAGCCAAGTGGTAATTTGAGGATGATAGTGATATTTTCATACCTATATCCAATAGTATGTATCCTATGATAATCAGCAATTGTGACCCTGCCATCCATACAGGTCTCAGAATGCCAGCCTTCCTTAAGAAATGCTCAGAGATGGAGCATGCTCCAATCCTTCCAAAGAATCCCCAAATACTAATGAGGGAAACAAATATGGAAACATCAGAGAATCCCATGGCAATACCAATCTACCCCATAGTATTTATGACTTCCATTCTAATCCCCACACCACAAAGAAATGCAAAGAACAACAACTAGAAGTCAAACTTTTTGTATCTCCTGAAATATAGTGTGGTCCTCCCCTATGCGAGGATTGCAGACAATTTGCTCCTGGATTATTTTGCTTTACGTTCGAGTTTGTGATTCTATAACAAGGCCTACATGGTTCTATTTAGACATGGATATTTCAGGGTTTTCTCCAGCCTTCGGTTCCCTCGAGCTCATTTTCTTGGGCCCTCGCGTGAGGGAGTCAAGCCCAGTCTAGCTCTGATACCATGTTGATTTTTAGATAATATGATATAGAATCGATGTGTTATTATAATGATGAGTGTTTCATATATATAACATATGATTACCATCCATGAAAGGATGTGTCCCTTGCATAATAAATAACTATTTATACTAATCTTGCCTCCACAACAAACACAACTTTTCACATTATGAAGATCGATCATAGTTACAAAATTCAACACTTCCAAAGATCTCCAAGTACATGAACAAATGATGGATGGATAGAGAGAATGATGAGAGAATGATGGATAATACACTATTTCCCCACTTTATGTATGCATGTTCTCAACTTGACACTTGTCGTGATGGGAACTACATGGTCCCCACTTGGTGATATGTTCCCCAACTTTAGGAACTTAGGATAATTATATATCTCATAAATTATAATTTAGGAAATATTACTAAAATATTCCATTGGCTTAGCCTCAATCCCTAGACTCTTAGCTCTCTTTCCTCTAGTGGAGTTCTAGCCCCCCATAATCTTTTTGTTTGGTTGGTCTGCAGCACTAATGTATTTTTATTAATAATCCAAGTGTTATTACATATTACAAGGATAGGCTCTTTGTCCTTTTAGCATATGGTCTCTCCAACCTAATAACCACACATACACTCTGGCCTCAAAACATATATACAAAGGCACTCTGACCCAAAATATCCTTGCTCACCAACCTATATATATATGTACATTTATAATTAAGGTTCGTCCTAGGGGTATTACAATTAAGCTCAAGTAATTAAGAAGTTGCAAAGTGTATTCAAGCTATCAATTTGTCACCACATCAACATTCAACAACAAAATCTACATCAAAATTAATTTCAATCAATTCAACTTCAAAATCAAAATAAATTTTGAGGAATGTACTTGCAATAGTTATTTTTTGTAAGTATCAAATTAAAAATCAAGTTGAATTGTAATCAAGTTGGGTGCATTCTTGGTTGAACCTGACACCCAAGACTTGATTGAGTCATTGTATTTTTGAGTCCATATTCAAATAGTTGATTCAAGGTTGAATGGTTGAAACTCAAATCATTGTAATAATCACAAGTTGGAGTGAATTTTCTATAGTATATGACACCCTCAACTTTCTAGAATAAAAATCAAGTTTGAAGTGCAAGCGAGTGAGTTCAAAGGAAAAAACTCAAGCAAGTGAGTTCAAGCGAGAGGGTATAAACAAGTGTGAATAGTGATAGCCAAAATCATGGAGTTCATTTGTTTATTGCAAAAAAACTGAGAATAGCTCGGTCATACTGAGCAATGAAATGTTGGAAAATGTTGTCACATGTTTGCAAGTCATGAAGAATAATATCCATTTCCTACAATCTCAATCCCAACTATTGAATGATGAAATCAAGGATCTCAAAAATCAACAGTCAGTGAAGTGTTCTAAGCTGATTTTTGTTTAGAACAACCCTCTCTATGATGATGATGATGATGATGATTTTGATCAACAGTTAGTGAAGAAGAAGCTCAGCGAGCCAACTTTAGATACGAGTGCAGATGAGGATGAAGTTGTGTATGAACAAGTTCAACTTTATATTTCCAAGCCAACAATAGTACATTAGCCATAATTTCTGACATTTGTTCGATGGTGTATAAATGACTAAATGTTGAACTTCAACCGAATATGATTTTGAATTTATGTTGAAGGGGTTTCATCGCATCTTCAACAAAAATATCCACCCATCATAATTCTGATGTACAAACCTTCCACGTGGAATTTGTGGAGGGATTTAATCTACCAACCTTTTGTCACAACTTATTTCCACAGCTAAGATGATCATATATAGTTGTCGTTCATTTGATGAATATTGTTTCCACATGGAATTTTCTATACAAGTTTGATCCGCTATGTGTCCATTGCAATACATACATCCTTCATCGATGGTGAGACACCATGGCATGGAAATTCCATTAGACACACCATCAGAGCGTCTACGCACTATTCAATGGAGTTGTGACATTATGGCAGGATGAATCCATGAGATATATGACAATATAGATGGCACAGTTCATCGGTTGTTCTCTAATATGGAACGCTAAGTCCATTAGAGTGGAAATGTTATGGAAGGCAACTTTCATTGGAAGTGTGACGATCGGGTCAGCATAGTCTGTCAAAGTACCATCGAAGCATTGACATGCTAGGGAATTTTCCATTGGATATTCGATGTTTAGTATGGGCGTCAAAGGTCTGGTGATTTGAAAATAAATTTTAAAAGAACAAATTTATGTTGAACACTAAAATTCATGCTTATGATGCATTGGACATGGGGACCCTGATTGGTTTTAAGGCACATGCATTTTTGTATACATGTCCTATTGTATACCATTTTAAGTGGTTGATTCCACCACTAAAAATTATCCCTCATGGAATATGGAGTTTACCTCAATGAATTAAACTTTACTGAAGTAAAGACTAATTTACTTTAGTAATCCTGGAAAACTCTAAGAGTAAGACAAATTTGAAGTTTTATATTATATCCATTTATCCTTCTATCAAAGATCAAAGGTAGAATTGTATTACACAAAGAGATATGCAACCACATCATAAGTAGCTTTCTCCTTGTGGCATGGATAATAAATGTTTGTTATGTCCTCTAAAATGAAAGCTTAAGGAATAAAATATTTTGTACCTTATTGTAGGATGAGGTTGTTACAATTTCCCACCTATCCAATCCTCATATTATTTCCATTACTGATTTTTCATGCTAACCAATTGCCCAATAATGGAAGGATTGTAGAATAGAATTCAACATTATTGACACATTGTTCGAAGATTTAATATCCTTTCTTATCCATTCATCTTCTAAGAGAGGAATAAAACATTTCATTTTTCTTGTTCATTGCATAATTTCTTACACACACACTCACACACAAAATAGTAGTTATATGTATTTTCAATCAATTAGGTAAGTACCAAGTTAAAGATAATAATGTATATATTCAGTCTCTTATCGACGAGATACTAAAGTTATGGGTTGACAATACTATGTATGACATATCTATACCAAGATGATATTGAAGCAGAATATGATGTAGAGGAGTAGGTAGATGTGTTAGATGAAGAAGTCGAAAAAGTTGAGGTAGATGTAGATGAAAATGTTCTTGATATATGATGATATCGAACATTAGGATTAGGGTTTCTATTCTTGCATAAAAAAATAATATTTGGGTTTCTATTGTTGCATAAAACCCTAATTCAATCTTGTTAGATACTCAACATCTTAAAATGCACACTCACACTTAAGAAAAACATGCTTTTCTTTTAAATTGTAATTTCCACCCTTGTGCAAAATGCACGTCAGGCTTCACAAAAATGCACGCCCAGGTCATAAAACACCTACAATTTGAGTGATTCAAGTTTCTAATGGTGTCTTAAATAATTTTACACATGTCTAGGTATTTATATTTTCATTTGCAAACATAAATGTCGTTGATGTGTAAAAGAGGCAAAATCTACCTTGTTAGAGATTGAATTAAGATTTCTATTGGTGCATAAAACAATAGGATTTTGGTTTCTATTGTTCCATAAAACCCTTATTCAATCTTGTTAGAGCCTCCACATCTAAAAATTCACACACACATTTAAGAAATACATGTTTTTCTTTTAAATTGCAATTTCTACCCTTGTGCAAAATGCACGCCAAGTTTCACAAAAATGCACACCCGGGTCTTAAAACACCTCCAATTTGAGTTATTCAAGTGTATTAGGGTTTGTTAGATAATTTTACACATGTCTGCAGATTTATATTTTCATTTGCAAACATAAATTTGGTTTTTGTGTAAAAGAGGCAAAATATGTCTTGTAAATTGAGAGACCAAAACAATAGAAAGTGACCTAATGGAAACGCACGCACATGCTTCAATATAGCTCCAAATTTAGTGATCTAATTTTTGGGGTAACGTTAATAACATTCTAAATCTATATATATATATCATTGTATTGCATTTTCAAATGAAAAAGGACTTCTACCTTGAACCAAGATTCAAGACGTTTTGTAAAATGGAGGGTAAAATTGTCTTATTGTAAAATGCATGCATAGGACTCATATGACCTCCAAATTGAGTGATTCAATTTGTGGAGTTTGTATTTTATCATTTTACATATTTTTATACCTTTAGTTGTTCAATTTGAAACCCAAAACTTATGTTGTGTATAAAGGATAAAAACTACCTTGTAAATGCAAAACAATGCATAAAAATGCATAAAGGGAAAAATGCATGAAAACAAGACATGATGAAAAATGCATGCCCTAGGAAGACAAATCTTGAGATATATACCGTGACTACAACCTTGATCATGGATGTATGATATATTATGAAGGAATTGGGCAGTTATTATCCACACCACAAGGAGCAAGCTACTTATGATTTGGTTGTCATGGACTATGAAACAATAGAGAAAATCATAGTGGTTTGGAGGGATTCCTCGATGGAAAATTGGTTCCCGTAGTAGAGACAATAGAAAAAATGGAACAAGAAGATATTTTTAAATGGATTGGGACAAAAAAATAGAGGGTGAGAAAATCGTTATACCCGTTTTGTACAAATATCATAATTTTAATATAAATTTGTCAAAGCATAACAAGAAAAAATACATCATAATCCTATAGATCTACATTTATATGAAAATGTAGATTGTGATAATGAATTAGAAAATTGTTCAACTTATTTTCCTTGAAGCTTTCTATTTTCTTCTATAAATTATTCAACCTCTTGATAGTTGTCATCTTTGTCCTTAGGTAGGTTTGGTTTCTTAGTAATAGGAAGGTTTCCTATCTCTGCATCATCTAACATGGACTACCAAAATAAAATTATAAAATTAAAATACAAACTATTTACATTAAAAAACTCTATTGATAAAGGAGACCTTACTCTATTAGGAATTCAAATTGAACCCTGTATAAAACTTTACCATGAAACATAACTACATAAATGCTAAAAAACTAGTAGAATTCTTGAAATTGTATTTGTTTTTCTAGGACATATGTAATCTTTAGGATGAGACAAACACCCCACAATTCCTAAAACTGTGTTTGTTTTTCCAAGATGGATGTAATATTTATGGTGATACAAACACCCTAAAACATTATAATTCTAAGCCATCCATAAAATTATATTATTTGCATGCAGATGTCCATGTCACAATAGCAATCAAATCACCATGCAAAACTAAAGTGCTATGAGCTTCAACATGACGTTCTACTTATTGTTATTTTTGGGCATGTATGATAAATGGATAGGAAAAGTAGTGTTTCTAAACTGATAAAGAAATGTTCCCACCTTGGTGATAGAAAAAACATAATGTTCACAATTGTTCATTGTTATAGGTGCAGTGTTGACTTGAGATGTGTTAAAAAAATTCTTCTAATTGATCAACACATGCCATGCTAGGATTGTTTTAAAGGGATTAGGGGTGGATCCTTCATCAACCCCTTCAACAGTATGACTATTGGAATCCTTACTCCCTTTGGGATCAACATCATGAGCTAAGCTAATCATGATGGGATTAGGCCCATAATCCAAATCGAGAGATGCATATTTCTTTCCCAACATTTATAATCGATTCAACGTATATAAAAAATGGAAAGTACAAAATAATTGGTCAAAATTTACATTGGGTTGAAAAAGTGAAAAATGTATCCAAATAACACCTTTCAATCAAAGTTCAAAAATACCATACATGAGATTTTCCCATACACAATGTTAGAGTCGCATGACCAAGATCTACCAATAATGCACCTAATTCTTGCATCATTACCATAGTCTACTAAAAGCAATGAAATAAAATGAAAATATTTTCATGTCTACAAATCAACAAAACAATTTATCCATTCTGAAGGTTGTTCTATTCATAATTTCAAAAACTTGAATATCTACATTGCTCAGATTATTTACAAATTTCATGACATCACTAACAATATTTACCTTATCTCCTAGCTTTTCCCAAACTTTCTTCACCTTTAGACTCATATGTCTTTCTAAGATCTTTGTTTCTTGTAGAACATTGAAATTTGTTGTAAGTTGTTGCATGACTTATTTTATTTTATCCCATATACCATTTTTCCCTTATTAGATACTTTCTTGCAAAACAATTATGATGATAATTCTTTTTCAAGTCTTGAAATTCAACGATTTTTTGACAAGAGGAAGACAAATTGATATCCTTTTGTGTTATATCAACATAAAGTCATTCTACTAATTTATTTCTTTTGTCTAATTTTTCCTTTACATCGTCCATTTTTTAAATTTTACCCTGATAATCAGTTTATAATATCTTAATCATTTATCGAATTGTTGATCATTCCTTCTTTTATTGAATAATATGTCCCTAGTCTGAATATGTTGGGATTTCCTCAACATCAAGAATAGTTACTTTTTTATCTAGCTTAATTGACAATGTTGTTGATTTTTCTTCATTAAACCTTTCAATGTTTGCTTGCAACATTGCATTTTGGTCTCTGAGACCTTTAATTTTGTCTTTCATTTTATCTTTCTCCTTTTCTAGCTCCACTATTTCCCTATTCTGGCTATGCATAGTGGCAAGTATATTCATATTTCCTCTAAGGTTTTGAATTTATTTATCCTTTTATTTGATCATTAAGGCTATGTTATACTTATTTTTTGTTGTTGTTCTCAGAGAGATCGGTTTTTTTCTCTAAATCATTTACTACAATTGTTTTTTCCTTGTTGGTTTACCTTTCAACTTGTAACAGATCTTCTAGTTTACCAATTTGTATCTTCATCTTGCTGAAATTTACAGATGCTTGAATCAAATATCTAGCCACCATATTTCTTGTTTTCACGTGCCAGTCAATCTTATCTTCAGGTGGAAAGCTATTTAGATAAAAGGTGAACTTTGTTGTATCATATTCATTTGGAATAAGATATTCTTCATGCTTATGAACTTTGGGTTAAAGAATGGCCATTTTCTTTGTACCTCTATCATAATCAATTGAGGATAGAAGTCTAGAAGAAGCATAACATTCATTAACCATCTGAGAGTATAAATTATACTTTCTTTTTTTAGGAAAAAAAATGTCCATCTTCATTTCTACAAACATATTAGTCTCCTTATCATATATTTTAATTTCTTTTGATGCTTCATTACTTTGAGAATCATGACAAACTAGAATGTGAGTGATTTTAATCAAAGATTTTTCGATCTGTTGTAATTTTCTTATTGCTTTTATATCTTTGGAATCTACTTTTTGCCTCTTAGGTGAAGGATACTCTGGGGTATCTTCTTCCATGATATCATTTTCTCTATTCTTTTGCATATCTTCCTTTTATGGAGTAGACATTGTGATATTTACCTCCATGGTATTTCTTTTCTTTTCTACTACCGATTGTTGCTCGTGCATGACTTTTTCTACCTCCTCCCAAGGATCTTTATTAGCTAATATTTATTTTTTGGCATCAACCTAGTGAGTATATGCTACTATTCCAACTGAAATTATCATGTCATAAATCAATTTAAGAGGGTCATATGGCCAAGATACATCTTCTTCAAATTGAAAATATTTCATCATAATTTCCACAATGGTAAAAACTTTTCTTGTCTTAACAATAAATGTTGCAATGTTTGTTGGTAGTACAAAGGATGAATTTATGTTATTATAAACAAAACGAACACAATCATCATTTAGTCTTTTCCTAATGTATTCTAAAGAAAATATTATTGGAGTTGGATAGACTAGAAGGTTATAATGATTCAATTATGAACCATAAATCCTTATCACTATATGATGTTTTGAAATATACCAGTCACCAAACCTCACTTGATGACTAATATGTAAATGATGCTTGCATTAAGGAGAAAGTCTAGGAGGTACTTCATTTAAGAAAAAAGTGTATACTACTAACATAAAATCATCAACAAAGTTTTTAAATCCTTTTTTAATACTTTTACAGTTCAAAATATGAGTCCATTCAAATATTAGAAGTGGCCTTCTTTCTTTTTCCTCCTTTTATAACATCAAGGGTTGGAATAAAACTGATTTATAATGAAGAAGAAGATAAAGTAAGTACGATTGATGCCTGAAACTTTTCATTTTTTTCAAATTGAATCAGCTGCTCATGAAAAATATCAGATAAAAAACCAGCATAATTAAACCTTGCATATTGTGTTAACTTATACACAAACCCTAGGACTTTTTCATCCACGATACTATTCATTTTCATATCTGAAAAATATGCACACCATTGAGATTATTTATTTCAGTGATCCTTTGAATAACAAAGTATCTAATTGAAACTTTAGGTTTGGTTATCTTTACTTTTTGGTAATAACTCTGTAAGAAAGGCTTTATTTTGTTCTATTTGCAAGGAATTAAATAATTTTTCCATTTCTTCTTCATCAATTTTATCCTGACCTATTGGTAATGATAACATCTCATAAAAAGATACTTGAGAAATAAAAAAGAGTTCATGTTGTCTACTTTTGTCTTTTACAACTTGACTTCTAGAATCATAGCACTCAACACGCATCCTATCAAATTCTAAAAAATGGAAATTACATGGAACGATAACCTATGCAAGACTAGATTCCCATATTTGGACCTCATTTGTATTTCCATGAAAGCATAATAGGGTCTGGATACAAATTTCCCTAGAGGTTTTATTAGCTAAAGAAGTTTCAACTACATCCCTATCTTTGTCAATAAAATGTATGAATGAAGGATATTTTGAATTGGGTTGCTAAACATATTTCAATCGTTTTCTAGGTGCCATATTTTAACTCCCTATTTTGATTTAACCACCTTTTTCTATTTCAATTTTATTTCAGAGAGAAATAAATATGACTAGAAGTACTTTTAGGATTCAAGAATATTTCAATTTCATTATTTGTACTTTGCAATGTTCTTTTCCGTTAATAACACATTCATTATCAGGTTCATTTCCCTCGAAGAGAAGTTGGTGTTTATTACTAAATTATCAACTACGTCTATATATTAAAGAATATAGTTACATCGTGATCTGGAAATCCACACGTCAAAAGATCATAGTATGACATGTATTGGCCTATTTAAATTTGTCAACTACTGAAATATAGTGGTGGAAAGTGATGTGACATCAAACCACTAGTGGTATCAAGATGTTAATAAGTAGTTTTTTCTGGATTTACCTTTCCTCTCAACAACAATCATATGGCGTCGTGCACACTCCAAGCGGTTTGGTGGTATTGGGAATTTTAACTCCATTAATAATCATTCAACTTTAATTATTGAGATCTATTGCATCCATTGATTACATTTCACATCAACCGTTGGATCTATGTGTTACAACTTTTATTATTTAGCACAAGGGGATTAATTTAAGCTCTTTTCTAACTGATGTGACATTAAACCACTAGTGGTATCAAGATGTTAATATGTAGTTTTTCGAGATTTACCTTTCCTCTCGATAGAAATCATATGACACCATGCACACTTTAAGCAGTTTGATGGTATTAGGTGTTTTAACTCAATTAATAATCATTCAACTTTAATTCATGAGACATATCACATCCATTGATTACATTTCATATCTACCGTGGATCTAGGTGTTATAACTTTTATAATTTAGCACTCACACCTTTATGTTTTATGCTTTTCAACTTCACTCTAGGTAACAAGGGGATTAATTTAATCTCTTTTTTAATTGATGTGACATCAAACCACTAGTGGTATCTGAATATTAATAAGTAGTTTTTTGGGATTTACCTTTCCTCTCAACAACAATCATGATGCCACACACACTTCAAGTGGTTTGGTGGTATTTTAAACTCATGTGTGTTCTATGTTGTGCATAAAACAATATGGAAAAGGGATTTAGCATACAGGGTATCAAACCTAAACTGAGTGAATCATAGGGTGAACTTGAAGTGAATGGAACTCAAACAGAGCCATTGTAAACCACTTAATAATGAACAAATAGCTACAAGAACTACATTCTCTATCTACATTAGCAACGGGGCTACATACTGAAGACATTGTGGGGTCGATCCCTCCTTGGGAACACAGGTGAAGTCAGTCTTTCCTTGTACGATTATTATCCTCTACGCACTCTCCTTATTGGAAGGAGGGGTCGATCCAATGAAAATTTCAACAGGTTTCTCCTCTATGCACTCCTCATACTGGAAAGTGGGGTCAATCTAATGCAAATTCCAGTGATTTCCTCCTCTTCCCACTCTTCTTACTAGAAAATGAGGTTGATCAATGTAGTGTTCAATGGGTTTGGGAGTGGGTTTATTTAGTTGAGGGTTTGGGGCCAAAGTGTTTTTTATGTTTGAATTTTGTTTTTTATATTTGTTTATTTTATATTTGTTTTATTTTTTGTTTATTTGTTATTTGTTTGTAATGTGATTTATATTTGTACTTGTATATAATATGTGTTAAATGGTTATATATAACCCCCAAACCCCCCTAACCCTTAAACTCCCTAACCATCAATCCCTAAATCCTAACCCCTAACCCTAAACCACATCCAAAGCCCCAAAAAAATATTACCTATGTTAAACCTTTTAATGGCCACCTTATGACACTTGTAGATAAGATATTCCATTTAGGGCCTGGGTAGTGGTTCTTGAGCATGCACATGGTTCCTATGGTGGATGCGGGTGGAGGGTTAGAAAGTTACCAAGGTTACTAGGTGGAGGGTTAAAAAGTTGTGGTAGATTATCAATATTTACTTATAGTCAAAATCAATCAGCACATGCTCAATGTGGGTTAGGAGGTTATAGTTTGGTGGGTTATGAGAGAAATCAATTTCAATGACTTTTAACCAACCAATTATACATGGAAAATGGAATAAAACTTAACAACACATCATTAACCCATATAAGAAAATATTTTAAAGAGAATAAACCATAGAAAATATATAATCGCATACCTTGAACTGCATTTCAACAATTCAATATCATTTATATTCTTCGTCATCCAACTCCGCATCTATATCATCTGGTTCAAAATCGATGTTGAAAGGATTTTCCATAGAAACATCATCATCAATGTCATTTTCGATAATTTCATCGTCGATATGATCATAAAGAACATTATCATCTACATCTAGCTCAACTTCTTCGTCCTATTTTTCTAACAAATCTACTTGCTCCTTTGCATCATCTTCTTATTCAATGTCATCTTCTTCTGCTACATTCTACTTTACAAGCCTTCCTCTTGGATCATATCTAACAATGTATGACCAACCTGCTTTACCTAGAACCTCTGAGTAAAAGAACTGATCACATTGGCTTGGAAGAACATAAGGCTTTGTACCGAGATGAATTGTCCTTGTATTAACCATGGTAAATCTGTTAGCATGATAAATATCAGTTATTTCAGGATTACATTCATTCATTTGTAACATGTACCATTTGACCTCTAACAAGACTAATTTAAATCATTTAAAGTCACATCCAAGTATATCATCCAATAACCCATAGTATTTATTTTCAGATACCTATGGATGCCTATCGCTTCTAGAGGAAACATCAGTGACCTAGAAGACTACAATTATCCCACAATCAAAGGTTTTCTTCTTGTCATCCAACTTTTGGATGTGAAATTTACTTCCATTGCACCACATATCCTTGTTTGTTTCAACTACAATATGCTTGGCACGTAAAAAAATGCATTGTCAATTAATAAACATATTTAGAATTAGTAAATATTTTAAGAAAAAAATAGACCACATACATTAATATAATGTAAAATAACTAAAAAAAAGTGGGTGAATATGATTGCATGTTTATCTTTTAAACCATATGCTAATTCAATTTCCCTCTACGTAAGATTGGTATCTTTATTATGATTGACCTCTTTAACCAATGTATCCACCCCTTCCTATGATAACCTACCATAACATTGTATACATCATTATTTCTATATCGTCATCCAATTAAGATTCTTTGCAATGTATAAATGTAGTGCATCCCACTCTCAGCCATCTATATGAAAAAATAACAATTCATCAATAATTAGGTACCATGGTAAATATTAGTAAATGATGGAAGAACAAAAGTTAAATAGATACGATATAGATAAAAATGAATAATCAAAAGTATTATATATCTCTACCATCTAATTACCTTTCACTTTCCACATTCTACCTTTCCCAAATATGACCTCCCCTTCAAATGTTTTCATGGAGTTGACATCCCAAATGTGATTCACATTCATATATGTAACCAATTTAGGAATATATTGACTAATATACATGAAGGATTGATATACCATATATCCCTCCACCATATAACCCTTGGGACTTTCTCTTTGTCTAACAAAATCCTTGAATGATTTCAAATGCCTCTCGACCATCTACATTGACCTTGTGCGTACAGGTCCACAAATTTCAATCTCCTCAACTTGGTGTATGAGGTAGTGTTCTTGTGCATTGAAAAATTACAGAGGTAGGTACTTTTTTATTTCACACATTAGCCGAGGAATTCCTTTCCTCCAATACTTTATATCTTCTTTATGGATTTCTTTAGATGAAAACCACCTACACATGATGCAACAAAATCACAGGTTTCAACAGAAAAGTATATGCATTGCAAGTAAAACACATGTCAACAAGTTCTACAACTAACATTTTTCTTAGGAATCGTTACTTACCTCATATATTTTCCAAGATCATATATAACTTGTTTTATTTTCTTGTCAAAGTTTCCTAGAAGAGATAGAGGTAGAACATATTATAACAAAAAAAGAATCATTATAAAATTAGAGGTAGAGCATACTATAACAAAAAAGTAAACAAAAAATACTAAAATTATGTATACCAATATAGAAATATAACAAAATAATTACCTTAATGAAGGTATGTCAGTCATGAGTTTTTGTTGAATTACTGAGAGGGGAGGGTGAATCAGTGATGAGAAATTATAATACTTTTAACCATAGAATATTATTCAACAATATTCACCAATTTATTATTAGCATTCAATATATCATCAACAGTATAATCATAAACAACATCACATCACAATGGATACATAGTACACCATAATTTATGTGGAAACCCAAATGGAAGAAAACCACATAATGATTTTCTTATATATCAAAAGAATACATTCATTGGAAGCACCAACTTCCCGATTCTCCAGCTACAACTGGAAGGAAGCTCCAACCCCCTATTTTTAGGCTCTAACTTGAAGGAAGTTATAACTCCTTGAATTCTCTAGCTCCAACCAGAAGGAGGCTACAACTCCCTGAGTTCTTTGGCTCCAACCGGAAGGTGGCTACAACCACCTATCCTTTCCTCATATTTCCACATTGAAATATAAGTGTAGACCAATTGTCACTACCACAATCACTCCCACTATCACTGCCATTGCACTGTCACATCAACGTGTAACCTGTCAACATGTTACTGTATCCAACCTGTGTGCTTTTACCATACCATGCATCAACTTTGTACCAACATGCGAACTATAACATGCATCAATCATAAACCATGAATACAACTTGTACCATATACCATAGCATCAATCATGTATATACTTGTGCCATATCATCAATGAAGTATCTCAAAGAACCATTACATGTCCCTCATGCATATTCCACCATGCAGTCATGGAATCAAGGATATGAACTATAACAACCATGTCATATATTGAACCAGATATAAGAGTGATCCTCACTCATCCAAGAAACCAAGATATACCATATCCAAATACCAAACCAACCATACCAAGTATGCCTCAAGCATACACCATATCATAACAAAAGGTAACCATCAAAACAAGTATACAACCATACCAATACCTTTGTAGTTGACCTGAAACTTTGAGACACTAACCTGTAAACTTCCTTCAGACTCCAGGGACCTGGTACCAACATTTACTCAATATTTCATGAGCTTTTCACAGATCCATGACTTTCTCCTCTACTATCCACGAACATCCACGCTTTTCTCTATCGTAGCCTGCATACATTCGCGCCTTCTGACCTGTAACCCATGGATACCTTAGAAACTAGGGTTACTCGTGTTTGTTGCAACTTTAATACTTTCACCTTCGAACTTCCTCAGAAAATATTGTCACAACCTTAGCAAAAACATCACTAGTTCACATGATAGATAATCAATCAATGAGTGTATGAATTTTTTTGTGAATGACTCCTTGAGGTGTATTTATACTTGTGCTAGGTAACTCCTCTCCTTAATTTAGGGCTTCTATGGTTTTCTTGTTACAACAAATTTACCCTTTCATTAAAGACTTGTAACCAACTAGGGACTTCTTGACCACGTCTTTAGGGCTTAAATCTTCACAGAGCCATATCTCCCTAATCGTGAGGATTTGTGTGGCGTTCCACATATAATTTCCATGTTCCTTATTCAAATTCGAGTACTAAAATCACACCGTCGGGGCTTGTTCAAGGGTTGACATCAATGACAACCAAATTATCAACATTTTTAACCTACCAAATTCACCTTTCTTCGTTGAGATATTATTAATGTTTGAATAAAATCATGTGGGAAATTTAATTTTCTTAATGACCTCTTTTACAACATTGTTTTGTTTCTCTGTAAATAACCATGGAAAACTATCTCAGTGTCCATTGTTATTCGAATGAATCACATTTTGCATTGCATGATTGGCTTCTTGAATGTCACTACAAATTTTGAAAAAATAAATCTTTTTCACTCCTTCCATATAAGATTGTCCATAATGTTTATGTTACATTATTCCCAATATGCATTGTATCAAACAAATGAGTTATTTATAGGTGTTCATTGTAAGGAAACCTACTAAATTGTATAGGGTGAATTTTCATTCCCCGTGGAAACCCATTAATTCCTTGATGACATTTATGAAACATAAATGAAATTACAACAATAATTGTTAGATACACTAAAGAGAATTCAATACAAACAAAAATTGTAAAACATTTTATATGATACATAGACTAATTGCTTACCTTAATGATTTCTATTATATTCCAACCTCCATAGGTCAGGTGTCAGTCTTATTGGTTTTATTCCAATCACATATTTCCCATTGAAAATATGTCTTTTGGTAGTTTGATACATATGGTTCTTAGGGAGGAAGTGTCTATACTCATCAAACACCTCATTTCCTAAACTTCTTCAATGACAAGAATTCATCATAGGACCACAAAATAGACATGCAAATTTACTCTTTGTTTGAAGACCTGCAAGATATGGATTATTGTTAGTATCAATTATATACCAATGAATTATTTTAAAAACATGCATGACATTGTTATAACCCTAAATTGATCTACAAATGCATACTTGGCCTTTGGCCCTCTTACTTGCATTTTTTTCCAAATCACTGCTGAGTTGCTCTTCTAAAAACCCATTTTTTGAAGATGTACGCGCCATGCACCAATAATGTCTGCGTGCATATGCTTTTTGCACCACTACAGCCCGCGTACATACGCATGTTGCACCATTACAGCCCACGTATACTTGCAAAAGTTTCAAAAAATAAAAAGTTGCAAGGAATTCGTTGAGATTACGGGCTATTGGGTAGTTTCCCAACTAATCCACCACCTATAGCCCATCACCCAACCGAATAACCATTCTTTTGTCATATAAAAGGAGGTGTTGGGGTCTCATTCCACTTCTAGACATAAGAACAGTGAAACTCTTCATGTTTCACATCCCCTCCTTGCCCCAACTAATTGCAGCCCTTTTGTGAGAATTGCCTCAGCATTCCCCAATTAGCCCTTCTTCCTCCATCAGAACCCATTCACTTCCCAAGAAGAGATCAGGAGGTTGAGAGGAGAAGTCATGCATGTGCACTCGGGAAGCTTGGTGAAGTGACACGGATCCAGTGATCTGCCCAATGAGTAGTAAGATCACCCTTAGTGTCAAACTGGTGACCTTGTGAATGGGCACTTGAGAACCTACCTTCTCAATGTTGACCTCATAATACATCCTAATGTAATCCTCAATGTTGAAAGGCCCGGGGGGGAAAGTGTGCAGATTGACTGGTTCCCCTCTCCTCAAGAGGCCAGTCAAGAAGTATATATCCTTAGTCGTTGTAGTCAACAATTGCCCCTCTATCATAAAATCCTCTGCATCTAGATGCCAGTAATCAACCAGGGTGTTTAGTAACATGGGTTGTTCCCTCATAAATGGACACTGGAAGAACTTCCACAGCCCACATTGTGTCAATACGGAAATGGAAACAGGGTCCTCATCGATCAGTATATCAATATCATTGTGGTCCCTCTCCCTCCAATGGACATACATCATGTTCCATGGCAGTTCAAAAGGGAGTTAGCTCTTGCATTCTTAATTTTTCCATGCGTTTGAGGGTGTACGTGGGTTGTTTTGGCCATACTCGCTTATGTACACGGGCAGACTATTTTCTTCCCAAGTACATACACAGGTTGTCCTTGGACAACCTGAGTACATACGCGGGTTTTCCTTAGACAACCCGCGTACACGTAGGGCCGCTCCTTTTCAGGAGAGCGCGCCCCCAAAAAAACAAAAATTAATGAATAAAGGAAGAATGTAAATGCAGGAGGGATGAGTTTGTACTTACTTGGTTCGAGTGGGAGTTTGTTTCGTCTTATGAAGCTCCCAGAATCAAATTCTTTAGAAAAGGGTTATTTTTTACCGTTTGGTTAATTTTCAAATTGCATTGGTGAAAATGAGCTGTCAGCTTCTATTTATAGACTTTTTTGGCCCTTTTTACCACTTTTTTGACCCCCTTTGTCGTTTTTTCTAGCTTGGAAATAATTTAATTTCTTTCTTGAGTTTCTTATTGGATGTTACGATACACTTTGCCTTTTGGTTTGGTAACTTTTGCGGAGATGGATCACTTTAAAAAATCCTTTGGTAGAAGTCGGTTTTTCCAATTTTTTGCAAATAAGTTAGGATTTCACCTCCACTTTCTACATCCTAATGTCTTTTCCACTTTTCCATAGGATCGATCCCACCGATGTACAACACAGAACCATCATTGTTTCTTTAGAAGTGTCGTGATTAGGTGGTAGAGCCTACCTTTACATGGACTCCCTATATAGATCCTTGTTTCATTTTGGCGTCCATGTTGTCTATAATGACTTTAGGATTGGGAGCCCTTGTTAGTCCCATCATGATTATTATATTGAACATCATTCGTCTAATGCACCATCACTCTTGGCCTCACCCTCGGGACTCCCAAAATGAGCACGTTTTTTTGTCTTTCAAGCTCTCTTTGAAATCCGAAAGCAACATTCGACGAGACTACATTTATGCTCTTCAATTTTGTCTGGATCAACTGAGAAAAGTAACCTCCTGGAGTCTTCTTTAATCCCTTTTCAGGCTCTCTAAACATGAAAATATTGTCGAGCGATCTTTTTCCCTTCATGCTCGCCAAACTCAAACTTGAATGCATGTTTTTCCGACTGTAGTTTACCCCTTTTTCGGTCTGGATGGTTAATTGTACGAACAAAGGTATACTCTCGGAACTTCAGTTCTCTAGAAGAGTATTCTCAAGTATAAGTTTAACCCTTTTTTGGGCCTAAGGGACTAAATTTACGAAAAAGGAACATTCTCCTTGGTTTTGGTTTATCACCTTTTTCGGGCCTTGGAGATTACTTACGAAAAAGGAACCCCCACGGAATCCATAGTTAAGCTCTTTTCAGAATCCCTAAAATTGAAAAGATCGTCGAGTGACCTTGTTCCTTCACACTCGTTAAATTGGTCCAGAAGAACATCTACTGGCATGAGTTTACCCTTTCTTTTGGCCTGTGGATTATGGAGGAAAAAGGTACACCTCGGGAGATTCGTCTGGTCGGGAAAGTTGTCCTCGGTAAATTTTATACTTTTTCGGGCTTAGAAGACTAAATCCAGAAAAAGGTTGTGAGTACATAGTTAAGCTCTTTTCAGACTCCTTAAAATTGAAAAGATTGTCGAGTGATATTGTCTTTGTCACACTCGTTAAAATGGTTTTGAATAGATGTATTTTCGAACCGACTAGACTATTTCCGAAAAAAGGTACCCCTTGGAGTCTTCTTTTACGTTTTTCAGACTCTCTAAAAATGAAAAACTTTCGATCTTACCTTCTCTGGGCTCGTTAAAAATTACATTGAAGGGGGTTTTGTTGTGTCTTTTTAATCTCATTTGCATATCTATGTCATTGTCCTAATGTCTGCTCCATGTTGCTCTCAACTAAACCTTTGAAGCATTCCTTATACACAATCCTTGTAGCACTTTGCCTCTGCAACCTGACACCTTGACCCATGGAGGAATTTTCCCCGAGTGTCCTTTTCCTACACATGTCTCCTTACTCTGAGCATTAGTGTGTTCCTTGCGCCTGGAAATAGTATTCTTTCTTGCGACACTCGTTCCTCCTTTGTAACATAGCATTCTTTTATTCTTTTTCAAGCTCTTTAAAAAATGAAAAAGACAAAAAAATAAAAATAAAAACCCAAAAAGAGGGGACGAGAAATATATATTATTTTTTGGCAGCACAATGACTCTCCCTTGGACAAAGCATATCCTTATATTTGTTCGTCAAGAATTTGGGATCTAATATGACCTTAGGAAGTTGTTCTCACTACATAGAGTTGTGTCCTGCTCCGTTTGGTTACTCTTCCAAACACATGGAGAGTTTGTGTTGCCTCCAGCATCATGAACTTATGTCAATGTCATGTTGCCTGAGTCTGATCATCTTTTGTGCTTTTGTCCAAGGGAAGTTTCACCCAACCTGAGTCGGCCTTTCTGCAGTTTGTCTCTTGACCTCATGAGTCATCCATCCTAAAAGTTCAGTCAAGTCTTGATTCAAAATTAGTGAAGATCTCTACCTGATCATCGAGATCCTCTTGTCTTTTCCCGACAAGTCTTTGAAGACCTCTGGGTAGTGAATTCATACACTCACATTGTACTCCTACCCGAGTTTTGAATATCTTGAAGTTATTTCTCGAGATATGAAGACCTCATCTCCAGGCATCAGGCATTATTGGCTTCTTGAAGATGGATATTATACTTGTATATCTTTGATTTTGAGATGTAGATCCATTGTGTATTGCTCGCGGCTACACTTTATATATTTATATGACATGGATATGCAATCTATTTGATTGACAGCCATGATTTATCTCATCCCGAGCATGGGTATGCCTACCTCGGAGAGACAATTGTTATTTTTGCAGATGGCACCTCTCGAACTATGGTCTCGGGCTCACTCATTTCGTACATTGGTGAAGATTTTGTTATGTATTTCGGCCATCAGATGCTCTTTTGACCTCACACATTAGGGGGCATCTTTTATAACCCTAAATTTCTCTACACATGCATACTTGGCCTTTGGCCCTTTTACTTGCATTTTTTTCCAAAGCACTGTTGAGTTGCTCTTCTAAAAACCCATTTTTTGAAGATGTACGCACCCTGCACCAATAATGCATGCATACATACGTATGTTGCACCACTACAGCCTGCATACATACGCATGTTGCACCATTACAACCTGCGTATACTTGCAAAAGTTGCAAGGAATTCGTTGAGATTACGGGCTATTAGGTAGTTTCCCAACTAATCCACCGCCTATGGCCCGTCACCCAACCGAATAACCATCCTTTTGTCATATAAAAGGAGGTGTTGGGGTATCATTCCACATCTATACATAAGAACAGTGAAACTCTGCTCGTTTCACATCCCCTCCTTGCCCCAAGTAATTGCAGCCCTTTTGTGAGAATTGCCTCAGCATTCCCCAATTAGCCCTTCTTCCTCCATCAGAACCCATTCACTTCCCAAGAAGAGATCATAAGGTTGAGAGGAGAAGTCATACATAGGTGCACTTGGAGCTTGGTGAAGAGGATCCCGAACTAGGTTCATGGAGCATTAGTCGGCTTTGGTTGTAAAGGTATAATCATTGAGTTATTAATAAAAGAGTTACTTTTCATGTCCCAAATCATGGTGTATTGAATGCTTTTATTGGTTTATGTTTTGAAATTCTAACATTTAACCCTAATTTGTATATGAAATAGCATGCTTGTAGCTTTCTGTTTTTCAATCTTTGAATGCAGGTTAGCTTTGGGAGGAGGCTTGCAGTCAGCGAAGCCTTCAAGCGTGAGTGGATCATCACTGGATGCAGAATAGAGGTATAGTTACCCGATCCCCCTCATCTTTTCTTTTCTTGTATGAGTTTTGGGTATGTTTGGGGTAGTCTAGAGAAGTAGTTGACTTTTAGACAATTAATTGATCTGCCTACATTCTAAACCCTGGTGTAGTCATAGGGGATTGTTCCCGCTAGCATACATTTTCATAAAATTATATATTATTAAAGTGCAGTATTACACTACATACCAAAAAAATGTGTTGTCCCTAGGGCATGATAAATTTTCCATGTACGCATTCCATGGAATTGAATTTTTTTTTCCCTATTGGTATAGAGATGTCATACATAGTGATTCCATCCCATAACTTAAGTAGCTCGTTGATAAGAGGCTCAATATATACATTCGTATCTTTAACTTGGTACTTACCTAATTGATTGAAAATGCACATAATTACTACTTTGTGTGTGTGTGTGTGTGAAATATTCCACACTATGTAAATATACTTGACCTCTCCAAATGGATTGACACCATCAGCTACCAATGAAAGCCTAACATTACAAGGTTCTTCTTTAAAAATTGGTCATTTTTCTTCAATGTTCCTAAATGCATAACTATCTGCCAGGCATTCGAAGAACATCATCTTTAATTATGTTTCATACATGGTAATCCATAAACTATGTTATGATTTGGCACCTAAACAGTAACTACAAACGTGTAATTATGGGAATATGTCGAAGAACCTTGCAAGGAACCTTTTTGTTACTTGATGAGTTCGATATCTATTGATTTGACATTGTGGGAATTGTTTTTCCGATGCATATTATCCATAATATATAATATGATCATTAGTACATGCATCAATAGCTTGATACTCCATTCCAATATCTTTCATGGTGACAGATAATTCTTGGTATGTGCGAGGTAAAATATTTGATGATGGTAAGAGAAATTCACCTAAAAATCTACAACATAAAATATAATTGTTAATGTGAAGAATATTAATCGTAAATATTGCATCCTTAATACACACATTAATTAACACCAAAATAGAGGGGCGGGGCGAGGAGGGGCGGGGAAGTAGACCTTTTATGTATATGTAATGAATTATAGTAGATACCTTAGGATCCAGGTGAGACAAGTGTTTGACAAACTATTCAATACCGTCAAGTTCACCAACAAAAATATAGCAAAGAGAAAATTTTTCATCGAGCCTTCATAAAGGGGTTGTTGTGACTTCTCAATCAGAGGTACATTGTGAATATCATCAAAATTTTCATCCATTGGAGCAAAGGTGTCCTAGATCAATCTATTTATACAATCATTCTCAACTATATTATCAATGCCATATTCTTCCATAAGAATAACTTGATCTCCAATATTTTCTCCATCTTCCTCAGCATGTACAACAAGATTTCTACTACTACTTGGCACATTCTCAAGATCGCACTTAGGACGCCCTTTCTTTATAATTACAAACTATCAAATTAAATTAGTGTATGTAACAAATATTAAAAGGATATAAAGTTTTATGAATTCAATCAATACAAAAACATATAATGATTAACTTACCAAGGGACTATATCCATAGCCCTTTCAGCGTGCCCAAACTGTCTACAATGTATTTCAGTTGTTGTTATTAAAATTATTCTTCTATTGAAGCCCCTACATTGAATGCAAGGGAAATAACATTTTCTATCATGCTTTACATTCAACACTACAAATAAGTTTTGAAGCATCCTTTCATTTTCCTCCGGAGTAATGTTATATGGCATTGTAATTAACCTTGAGAAATTTGAAAGCGCAAGTATTTCAATGTTTGTTTTATGTTCTTGAACTTCTCCCTTAGTTCTGATATCTTTGGGATATCCTTGTAGGCTTCAAAGTGTCTACGCAAATGATTGACTGCCTAGAAAAGATAGTTAACTTGTAGGTTAGTAATCATAGTAATTTCACTATCTTGCAAAGAAAGCATTATGATCAAAAGAATATTTTAAAACAAACCTCACAACGAGATATAGAAACCAAATCATATCTAGTTTGCTCCTTATGGCCTGGATAACAACTGTCCAAATCCTTCGTATAATATCATGCAGCCATGATCGAGATTTTGGTCATGATAGGTCTCTCAAGATTTTTCCTAGTTAAGATTGTTGAGTTATCATCCAATAATATGTAAGGAAGATAAAATCAGAAAATGGCATGTGGGCTCACCTCTTATATTTTACTCATATATCGTGAAAACAAGATGAGAATGGTGGTGCATATGTGTATAACTCAACTTCAAGTAACTTTTAAATTATTTCAGAGTTATAAATGTAACAACACATATTTATTCATGTGTGTAATCCCAAACCAATGTATATTACAACCATTTACTAAATTATGGGCACAAATCACCCTAGTATACAGTTTTTAGGGTTTACAACATATACACAATCATGTAAATTGTAAATTGTAAATTACCAATGCCATGCATGGATTTTTTATTCCTAGGGAGTGCATTTTTCACCATGCCCTATTTTCATGAATTTTTATGCATTTTTCTCTTTATGCATTTTTATCTTTATGCATTTGTTTGCATTTACAAAGCAATTTTTATCTTGTATGCACAACAAAGGGTTTTTGGGTTTCACAATGCACAAATAAAGGTATGTGTAACAACCCTTAATACTAACATCCAAAAGTGGGTAGTGCATATTTGTAAAATTTTGTTTTCTTTTTTTAAAAGTTACAGTTGTGTCAAGTAACATCTATAAAAACATATCATCATTAAAATTTAAATAAAACATTAAATTCAATCGACCATAGAA
>ML806774.1:69261-81165 GCA_009831015.1 Picea engelmannii | reverse complement strand
TTGTTGTAACCTTGTTGCTGAAAATACAATATTTAAATCACCAAAAACCCAAATCAAAGCCATCATACAAAACCCATGTTTTGAGCTACAACTTTTACAACATATTTGGATTCAATGCAATACAAAAATAATGGATGGGAAAAATGATCTTACTGTCCAATCATCAATTTCCATGATTTTCAAGATTGAAGATATATGCCCGGAATATCCCCAAAATCTGCCCAAAAAAATTCCTGAAATCTTCCTAGAACATCCAAAAAATCTGTCCGGAACGTCCCTGAAATCTGTCTGGAACGTCTTGGGGACGGCCAACAAGTCCCCGAGTCCCCAACAATTTGGGTGAGTTTCCTAAAGGTCACCAAGTCCCCGGAACGCGAGAACAGTGGGTACGTGGGTTTTTTTGGGGGGAACGGGTCCCCGTGCAACATAGGAATTTTCAGAATCTTGATTAGACTATTTTAATAGTTTTTGTTTTAAAAACTTGATATTTTTCAACAACAAATGTCATTTTGGAGACCCAATATTGAGTTCTTCAAATAGGCACTCTCAGATTTACAATCTTGAAATTTTTTTATTTTTAAAAATTTATCATTCTTGAAATTTGAAAGTAGAATTGATACCCATTGAAGAGATGGGAATGGGGTTCTATTTTTGTGTATCTCTAAGATATTTTTTGCCTCGATTAAATCCAGTGAAACTTGGTCTACCTGAGATCTAAAAGTATAAATTTTGCGTTTTCAAAGATAATCACATTTTTGGATACCTAGTATCAAGTACAAGATGGGGGTTAAGTTTGGTGGCGATTAGACTATAGATTTTTTATTTATTTTCAGCCATGGGATTTCTAAGGGATGGGAAACACCCGAGATGATATGGAAAATAAGGATAAGTTTTAAGGTTGAAGTGGGATTCTCCTTAATACTTTACAGACTGAATGTTGCATATAGCATGTGGGTCAAATTTCACAGCATTCTGAGAAGTTTGGTTTTTGGTCAATTTTAAATGATCTGGAGCATTTTGGAGCATTCTAGGAGATTGTGGGTGGGCCTCACTTGAGATGAACTTGATTTTTTTGCAGACCACGGGCTTAGTAACCTAGAAGGTTCCATGTTTCACTTAGTTGACCTAACCCTTGGGCACATATTGTGAGGAAGCTTACTTAAGATTCTCGGTGGCCTTCATTATTGTTGTTTAGGGGATTCATCATTATTATTTATGGCATTCATCATTTTTCTTTATGGCCTAAGAGAGTGCATTCTACATGAGCACAACATTCTATTTCGAACTTGAATTACACTTCAATTGACTTTAGTTCAATGTTAGCTACTATTTCAAGAGATTACATACATGGAGATGTTTTTTTTTTCTTGGAGATAGAACGCACTTTATGAGAAGCCTTCCCATGCAATATTTTGAGGCTTCATTCATCCTATTTTTTCCTAGGAGAATGCACCCACTTTGGAGTTTGTCTTGCTATTTTTAGATGTCCTATTCTTGTATTTTGACCAATGGTTTACTTTATTAATACTCTCAAATATTTCCTAAATTATAATCCTTCTAACTAAGGATACCAAGAGCACACTTCATGAGGAGTCTCCCTTTGCCCTATATATGGTATTATTCATGCTATTTATGACCTAGGAGAATTACGCCCCCTTGTTGAGCTTGAGATTGTTGACTTTTTGACTTGTGGGTGGTGCATGGTCTACACCTTCTGTTATTTTTACCTTGTTTTCATTCCAAGTTATGCCTTCACTCGTTCCTCAAGCAATAACCTATGTTTGGCTTGGGAGAATTCAAGATAGTGAGTTCCTCTCACCTTATCATGCATTATCCCACTTTAAGGCACCACTCCTTGCTCTTTACATGGAGGGAAAAGTTCCATTTCATGAGGTTGTGTTATATTTAAAGACGGAAGTACTTTACTCGTCCTATTCTCAGAATACTTGAATTCTATCTTCATATATCAGTTATTCAGCGAGTTAGGGCACACCTATAGAGGATTATTCATGTTATAGAAAGTGGTCATGCATGCTTTAGAGTTGGAGAAATACATTGGGGCACTATTATTAACAAGATTTCACTTACTTTGGGCATTCTTCTTCTCTCTCTCATGTAGAACTTCATTGTTTGGTTTCTCACCATTTTAATCTCTTCTATTCAAAGAGATAGTATTTGTACACCCCCAAGCTCAGTTTATAAGCATTGGAGGGCTAGCAATGGTTCTCATCCATTATTTGCTTCAGTTCTCTACTCTTTCATCCCATTTTTTTTTGTTCAAGTGTGAGAGAGCATATCATTCAGCAAGATTTAGAGGTCACTCTCATCATGTCCACATGATTCCGTCCTTGGGTTTGGTGAGAGAAGGTTCTTTGGCAGCAATTTGACATCCCCTAGAGTGCTTTATAGTTGAAGCCAATGTCTTTGAACTTGGTACTTTCAGCTTTGGAATAAAGGCACCATCTTATTTGCAGCTAAACATTGATTGGTGTGTTTACTTGTTTTTACCTGAATTTTCTGAATTGATTAACATTTGGAATTACTCCCAATCAATCTCTTTTCTACTCCATCACCCACATAATTCAAGGCACTATGGTCATAAACAGAATTTGCAAATTTTTATTTCAGTGTTCTATGTTCTTTTAAATGCATATATGTGCTTTTCAAGAGAATATTTGAGATGCTTCACAACAGACTTGCACAGAAATCAGGGTTATTTAGCATATTTAAGTATAAATCTGCATCATACTTTCTGTTCATAATTGATTTAACACAAATTTCAGGTATGATATTTAATTTACAGCAAGTTGTTCTACAAATCTGAAGTGGTTTTTAGCAAGTACAGTGAAGTTTTTACCGTCGGATTGCATAGAGATTCCCCTTGACAATGGTAAACACTAGCCCAAAGTGCAAAGGGATTGTGCCAGGTGACATTGGTACCTTCTTTAGTTACCTTTCAACGAAATAGTTTTGAGTGTTAACAAGGCCTAGGAAAGACTAAAGAGTGGCTACAAGCATTCTGGGAATGCTTATAGATAGGTCTAAGTAGCAAAATAATGTGTGTTATACTCTTCCAAAGGTGATGTGAGATCACTTAATCTAAAGAATGTGCATATCAGACTTGTTATCACACAAACCCTCACTTTTTCAAGATAAATTCCTAAAGCTCAAGCAAGGCTTTGGTGTAACTAAGAGGGAGGCCATTATCACCTCACCAACCCTCTTCTTCACATTAGGTCGGCTCTCCTCCGACTCAAGGGGGGCTTCCTTAGAATAGGATTGCTAGAACTTGTACAAGAAGGTCCAAGGTGAAATGAAAACATGGTTCTAGCAAAACAACTTTTTATGAGTTGAATAAATAAAGTGGATGGAAGGACTGGTGACTAGTGTCTTATCATTGGGCATATGGAGTCAACTCAAGGTTCATGAGAGACCATCCTAATGATGTAAAAGAAGGCAATTGAGGTTGAAGCGCTCAAGCTACAAAGGCTCTTTCCTCAATGTCCCAAATTGCAGAAATATAGCTAAGGACATTACTAAAGTAGATAACATCCAAGACTTATGAAGATTGTGATTCCGCAGAATGAAATGTATGTGCATTTAACCAAGCACTGAGAAATAATGCATCCATAAACAACATCCCAAAGGTAACATAATGGAAAATGGAGAGAGCCGAACAAATTCTTACTCGATAAACATATATCAAGATATTTCAAGAACAAGAGAAATAACAATAAATATATAGAAGATTTTCTCACCCACAAAGCATTTCATTATGTAACATCCCCACTATAATCCCCAGTTTAATTAATTAATAATGTAGATATGAATGTGGCTATGGCGAAGCGAAATAATATGCGAAGCATATTTTTTGAATTTTAATCAATATAATGTGATACCAGCTCCTGGGAATATGGACAAAGATGGGGGTTGATTAATCCACAAGAAAGGGGGAATGCCTAGAAAATGTCTAAGAGGAATCCAAGGGGGGAAATTAATTATGGGTATTAATTCAACCCATATTTCTAAATTTTATTATCATATGGGGACAACCTTCTATTTTTTGTTTGAGTGTATGAGAGCCCAATCATTAAACTCGTGTAAAAGGGTGGATGTGAGAGTCACATCCCATAGTTATTGGGGAGCATGGGGCTAAGGTACAATCCACATTGAGCAAAGTGAGCAGTCAATTTTCTTGGGAAAAGAGGAAATTTGTATTGGTAGTAATAGGCAGTTTTTCACATGGAGTTTCTTACAGGAACAACTAGGGAGAGCAAAGGGGGAGAGCATTGGAGTTGGATAAAAAAGGTTGGGCAAATTCCGGAGCATGTTGGAGCGTTTTTGGAGCATTTTGGAGTTGAAGGCTGAAGAGCCAAGTTGTCAGGCCTGGAGAGTGAACTCCTTAGTGAGTTTCACTATAACAGCAAGTGATTTGTTGTTGTTTTTACTGGTAGTTTTCCTGGAAATGAGTTCCCTTCACTTCCCAGCAAAGAGATTCATGATTACCTATGTCAGAGAGAGAACCTGATAAACTAATGGGACGCCTGATGGACTGAGAGATGTGAAAGGGTACATTCCTTGGGTTGGGCAGGTCAAGAGGAAGAGAGTTGAAGGAACTTTGGGATAGATGTAGGAGAATACCAGTGTGTTGTGAGGTGAGTGGGCTATGAGAGCCACCCTTCTTTTGTGGATTCCTAGCCCCAGCTCAGGGGTGATTTGTTATTGAGATCTGGAACAACAAGTCTATGGTTGGGTGGAACGTCCTTCCCAAGCAGTTGATTGCACAAACTTTCTTTTAAAGACAAGTGTTTATCTATTATTTGAGTTTTCTTATGAGTCTTATGGTTGTGCATTTTACTCTATGAAAGAGAATGGTTTGTGTTGTTATAAATTATTTATTTAGCTACATTTTTGTGCATTAAAATGATGTAGGCACAACTAATTATGGGTATCATAATCTAGTTAATTATGTGTATAAATTGTGGTTGGTAAGCTACATAAAATGAATTCGCAAGAAAAAAAATTCAATTTATGTGTATTTCGCGTAGTAATGTTCCTGAGTTCAACTGGGGGACATTACAGATTGGTATCATAGCTTCTAGTTCAACACTAAGCTTTATGGGCCAAGAGCCAACGCGAATTGAGCAAATTCATGGTTACAGATTTCATCTTGTGACAAATTTGGGGAAAAATGGTGAACCGAAGTGGAATCCCCAATTTTGTTGGTAGACTCGAGTTAAATGCTTCAAAACAGTCAAAGAAGGAAATTTATGGCATCGAATTGCAGGTTGCAGAGTCAATTTCGGCCTGGAGGGTCGAATTCCTGTGTGTTTCATGGCGACCGTCAAGTTTGGTAATCAACGGCGTAGATTAAATTCGACCGTGAGGATCCACAATTGAGATTCAATCGCAAAAGGTCCAAACAGGACATTCCCGATATAGGACATTCCCGATAGGCCTTCGAGAAGAAGGTTTCAAAAAAATGTTGAAGTCGAACAGGGGTTCGAGTCCAAAGGGAGGAGTCTGATGGAACGAGGAAGGAGTAGGAGACTTCTAGGAGCATGTTCAAAGGTAGTGAGTCTTCGAAGATAGGTCATACCATCATGGCAGGGATAGCTTCTATGTCAAAGGGAGCAGACAATCAGGTATATTAGAGAGCAGGCATGGTAGCAGATCTGATAGCAAAGATAGAGCCAACTCCAGGTGGTAAAAGTACCTTCCTCGCTAAGAGGGAGTGTTGATGTTTGTGGTAGCATCGGACAGGTACTTCCGCCTTTGCTTGTGTCTAGCATGTGGAAGTCGTCAAAATCCCAGTGTGAGTTTACTTTAGCTAAAAGGAATCAATTAAAGTAAAAGTGTTTTTTAGTAATTGAGTTATTTAAAGGACATGCATAGCATGTAGCATGTAATCTATATATTAAGTGAGTGTGGGAAGTAATCTCTATTGTAGATCACTTTGAAGATTAGAATTAGATTATAACTCATAATTATAAAAGCAAGGTTGGGGTAAAGGAGAAAACACTTTTGATAGTCAAGAGACTTGGTGAGAGACCAAGCTCGAGGATAGCAAAGGACTTTTTCTAGTGTGAGGACTGTAGGAGAAAAGAAAGACTTTTGCTTACACTAGAGTGAGGAGATCTCATAGGTTGGGTGAAGAGATTTCATCCAAGTGTTGATCAAAGGGTTGGGTCACAAAGGACCATGATTCAAGATCTTAGATAGGTGGAGAAGGACTTCCAACTAGAGGGCATACAGGACAAGAAGGAGAGAGAGCAGAGGCAGCCGCAGGTGGGTTTCAATCGACAAAAGCCATAGGGAAGTGTAGGATCGTGTGGAGCTTGTCGTACAGGTTTTTCGTACACGCACGATTCACAGTGTAGACAGTCGCATATATACGTGATTCATAATTGGATGAACCGCATATGCCTCGAGAAACGTGTTGGTACAGGGTCGTATAGTAGCACAAGAGTTGCAAGGTTTGTCTGTAGTGTATAATTCTCTCAGTGGGCCATTTTCCCTATTAAGAGAGCCCTGATTTGACCTTAGCAAAAGCATCATTGGACCGATTTTCCCTCAAGGTTTTATACCCGAAAATATTGGTGTTTATGTGTCCTTGATTTGGTTTCCATGTTTATGTTTCCACTGCATGTTTAAGTTGATTACTCAGTTGTGATTTTAGTAGATAAAGTGATTTTATTTTGAGCTAATTGTCGAGTGTTGAGTAGAATGGTAAAAGATCAACATGGTATTAGTGCATACCAAGGGTTGAATCCGCTAGAAAATAAACAGGATCAACTTAAGTAAACCAAGCATCTTGATGAGAAGAGGGTCTCATGGAGGTAGTTCAAAGGATATTTTCAAGAGAAATATTTTTGAGCATTACTATGAAAGGAAGATGAAAGAGTTCTTCGAACTCAAGTTGGAAAGCATGACAATGGATGAGTATGAGAAGAGATTCTTTGAATTATTTAAGTACATGGACTTCATAAAGGATGAGAAGGGTCAAAATCCAAAGGTTTCTAAGTGGGTTACCCTCTTTCTACAATGACAAGATACAATATGATAACCCGAAGACTTTGGAGGAAACCATAAGGAGAGAAAAGCATCTTTATGAGCAAAGCAGAGGGAGGTCGATCTTCCAAAAGACTTGGAATGACAAGATGAAGGGTAAGAAGGAGAAAAGACTGAAAGGATTTAAGCGACCCTTTTTCAAGAGCAACTCCCAAGCAAACCAGCAAGGACAGTCAACCCAAAATGAGCACAAGACAGCGGATTCATTTGGGAAAAGGTCAAGGTAGCAGCATGTACAATGTTGTGGATGTGAGGGGAATCACTTATATAGGGACTGCCCTCACAAAGGTGAGAGAATGAGGATTTTCCACAACATTCAGGATGCTGAAACAATTGAAGACATGGGAGGAAGAATGCCAAGGATTTATGCAGCATTGGGCAACAAGCAAACAGAGTATCAATCCCCCATGATTGAAATGGTAGGTAAGATTGACAATCATCCCATAACAATTTTAATTGATTCTAGAGCTAGCCATAGTTACATAAGCTCTAACATTGTTGAAAGATTTCACTTGCAAAGGAGTAAGCATAATAAATATTGGTTAGTTTAGTTAGTCACATGGGCTAAGCGGAAGATCAATGAGTTGGTTAAATATTGTCCAGTAGACATGAATGGACTCAACACAAAGGAAGATGTGAACATTATACCTTTGTGTTCATATGAATGTCTGATTGGTATGGATTGGTTGGAAAAACACCATGTTGTCCTAGATTGTTACAACAAGACAATAACTTGTCTTGATGAGAAAGGGAAGCAAGGAAAGATTTAATGAATTCCAAGAGTTGTAGTTGTTAGAGAGATTTCATCCATGCAGCTGAAAAAGAGTTTCAGAAAGGGATGTCAAATTTTTGTAGCCCGTATGGAAGAGGCAACTAGAGATAAAGTGGCAAGTATTGAAGAGCATTCGGTCTTGAAATATTTTGAAGATGTTTAGGATTTCCATCGAAGAGAAACATTTATTTCTCTATTTATTTGGTTCCAGGAGCTGCCCCAGTGTCCAAGACACCCTACAGAATGGGCACACTAGAATTGAAAGAGTTGCAGATACAACGTGAAGAATTTTTTAAGAAGGGGTGTATACGTCCAAGTGTGTCACCTTGGGGAGCCCCAGTTCCTTTTGTGAAGAATAAATATGGAACCTTAAGGTTGTGTATTTATTTCAAACACTTGAATAAGGTCACCATCAAGAACAAATATCATTTTCCAAGGATTGATGGTTTGTTTGACTAGCTGAAAGGGGAAACAATTTTTTCCAAGATTGACTTGAGGTAAAGTTTGTTAAAATATTCGATGTGCTCGTTTTACCATAGACAATATCACAATATTGTCACCCAATCATAGGCACAAAGCCACCCCGACGCACCTTTAACCTTTGACAAAATTATTCCAGAAAGCCATACTAGAACCAACAGCTAAACCCTAGTTGCTAACTGCAGCAACAACTCAAGACAAGTAGAGTGCTCCTTCTCCAAGGGTAGCGCACAAGAGAGAGCCTCCATATCCACAGAACAAGTACCATACACAATTGCAGTTGCACTACTCTCTCAAACTTGCGCCATACATAGCTAGTACATCATCAAGAATATCACCAAGAGTATCACCAAGAATATCACCAAGAGAATCACCAAGAATATCACTTGATAGCGCTAGAGAGAGACCAAGACCAAGAGATCACCTTACACCCTTATTCCTCCTTCCAGCTGCAACTGCAGCTCTCCACAGGACTTGCGCTCTAACTGGTTGTACAAATGAGCTAAAACGTCGTCTATTTATATTAATTTGTCCAGTGACTTTTCTGGCTAGGTCGACCTAACTTTCTGGTAATTATATTTTATGTTTATCTTTTTCCTGTGAGGCTGACTTGTCTTTCTAGAAGACAATATTCTAATATTATTTATTCTGTTAGGCCGACTTGTCTTCTAGGGTTTTCACATATTTGTTTAGGGTTTCCCTTGCTTCCGAAATATTCCATTCTAGTCAAAGGTTACACGTGGAGGTTAATACCTCCCGGAGCTACCGTAACATCAACACTCCCTCCTAGCTAGGGATGTATTAACGGTAATGGTCTTGAGCACACAAACCATTTTGTCGGTAGCATCATCATAGCCACACAGGCTATCTCATGATCACACAGATCAAGTCACGAGCATCATCATCACTATCAATATCGATTGATAGCATCCTGGCATCAACATGCATCATCGTTTGCATCATCTGTCGAGGCCATACTCTATCTGAGTAATCGGGCATGATGTTGAATAAGTCATGTGTTGAACTCAACGCACTCAGGAGAGTATCTCGCATGAGTCACCCACTCAATAGAATGATATAGGGACCACTCTTCTAATCCGAACATACGTCCTAGAAGAATAGTTGTCCTCTCTACCCATATTCCTTAGAAAATATCGATCCCATATCAACCACCCTAATCAGGATGTCATGTTCTTAGGGGCGGACTATTCAACCTGATCGCGCCAATAATTGTGCCTCGGGAGAATATCGGTCCTGAACCATTTTCCTAATCGGGCCACAATCTGTGCCTTAGGAGAATACCATTCCATGATACGTCAACAATATGTCAACTTGGACCATTCTCCGCTTGGAGAATGTCTGTCCACCAGCACACTGACTATCCATCTAGCTGGCAATCATCTCCAACACTAGTGGTAGTCTCCATGACAATCAGAATAATGTCATCCAATAGAACACAACTGTGTCTATCCATAGTAGTATACAACTACTATCCAGTGGTACACAACCACTCATAGTAGCACATGGCTACTAACTAGTGACACACAGTCACTACCAGCAGAACACATCCACCACAGTAGCATACAACTATTGTCCAGAGACACATAGTCTCCACAGCAACCAAATCATATCATTTGATATCATCCTGCATCAACAATGTCATCAGTTGCATCACCTCTAAGTCGTACTAGCATGATGTGAATGCATCATATCTAAGTTGTACTGGCGTGATCTGGAGTATCATCTACATCATCTATAAGTCGTATTAGCATGACATATCTAGCATGATGCCAATGCATCATATCTAAGTTGTACTCGCATGATGTAGATCAGTGCATCACTATGTCATCTCTAAGTTGTATGATCATCTCTAAGTCATACTAGCATGACATATCTAGCATGATGTCAATGCATCATACCTAAGTTGTATGCCACATCTAAGTTGTACTCGCATGATCATATCTAGCATGACACGAGCCCCCTGCATCATCTCTATGTTGTATGGTCATCTATAAGTCGTACTAGCATGACATATCTAGCATGATGTCAATACATCATATCTAACTTGTATATCATATCTAAGTTGTACTCGCATGGCCATATCTAGCATGATGCGGCTCACCAGCATCGTCTCTAAGTTGTACTAGCATTAACATAACTAGCATGATGTTAATACATCATATCTAAGTTGTATGTCCACTTCTAAGTTGTACTAGCACGATGCTCCTCAGGCCATTGTATCAACAACTCCAACCATCTGTATCATATCTGAGTTGTACTAGCATGATCATATCTAGCATGATGCAAGCATCATCTCTAAGTTGTATGACCATCTCTAAGTTGTACTAGCATGATACAGATCTGCAGCTCATTGACAGTCCATGATGCCACATATCAACACTCCCTCCCAACCAAGGAATTCATCTCCTCCCTTTCAACCAAGGGAGCAATCTCCATGAGCCCCAGCTTGTCCCTCAAGTATGAAAACTTTATCTTGGACAAAGGCTTCGTCAAAATATCTGTAGTCTGCTCGTCGGTGGAGATATACTAGAGAACCACTTCTCCCCTCTCGACTTTATCACGGAGAAAGTAGTACTTGATCTCAATGTGCTTCGACCTTTCATGGAACATCGGGTTCTCTGAGAGCTTCACACAGCTTTGGTTATCAAAATATATCACGATCAAATCCAGCACCTGATCAAACAGTCCAGAAACCAGCTTACGGAGCCACACTGCTTTCGTACAAGCATCACAATCTACAATATACTTTGCTTCTATAGTGTTGAGTGCAACAGACTTCTATTTTTTGTTAGCCCATGATATCATAGCAAATCCCAAACTGAAACACATACCATAAGTACTCTTTCTGTCACTTGCACTCCCTGCCCAATCTGAATCATTAAATCCATGCAGTTGTACATCAATGTTTGAGGCATATCTCAAATCATAAATTATCGTCCCACGGAGATATCTCAAGATATGCTTTGCAGCTATCCAATCTTGTCTAGGTTCCACCTGGAACTGGCTCAACATGTTCACAGCAAAGCAAATGTCTCGATCAGGTATTCACCAAATACATTAATGAGCCAATCAATTGTCGGTACAGGTACGATTCTACTGGATCAGAATCAGAGTCTCTCAACTTCCTCATATCTGTCACCATGGGAGTTTCCATGGATTTGCAATCCATCATCCAAAACTTCTGAAGAATCTTTACAACATACTTATGTTGCCACAGGAAGATTTCACCATGCTTCTGCTATACTTCTAGTCCCAAATAATAATGCATGAGACCAAGATCTTTCATATCGAATTCAAAGGATAACTCCCTCTTACACTGAATAATGAGAGGCTCTACCCCAAGCTCTTAGATCTTGCTTGAGTACATACAAGGCCTTCTTCATACATGGGTTTCTCTCGGGTGTACCCCAAAACCTTGAGGTTGCTCTATATATACCTCTTCCTCAATTACTCCATTGAGAAAAGCAATCTTCACATCCATCTAATGTAAACTCCAACCCATGGATGTTGCAAGACATATGATGGCTCTGATAGAGATATATCTGGCAACTGGAGAAAAC
>ML806774.1:58115-68256 GCA_009831015.1 Picea engelmannii | reverse complement strand
AAACTAGATACCATCTTGACAAGGAGAGGTTAGAAAATGAATCAAAAGGTTCAATGATTAGAACAAGCTAGAAACTCTGAAATTTCAATTTTGACCACATAATCAATTTGACCAGAAGTCAACCTTTGACTTTGACCAAAAACTCAAACTTGACATTTTTGCTTATTGAGAGTACCAACATGTGCGCTAGGATAAGGCGCACTAGAATGTCCAGAAATTGTGCCAAAATTCTCACTTGAAGTGCCCAGAAGGTCAGGTTAGGATTTGTTGCAGCTGCACAATCAGAAACCCTAGTTGCAGCTGCAACTGGTGCCATAACAAGCTTAACAAAGAACTTCCACGCTACCTTCCAGTGGTTAGACTGTCTTGAAGGTGGTGTGGGCCCATAACCTATTAAAATATTCGATGTGCTTGTTTTACCATAGACAATATCACAATATTGTCACCCAACCATAGGAACGCAACCACCCCAAGCACCTTTAACCTTTGACAGAATTATTCTGGAAAGCCATACTAGAACCAACAGATAAACCCTAGCTGCTAACTGCAGCAGCAACTCAATACAAGTAGAGCGCTCATTCTCAAAGGATAGCGCACAAGAGAGAGTCTCTATATCCACAGAACAAGTACCATACACAACTGTCGCAGTTGCAACTGCACTACTCTCTCAGACTTGCGCCATACTTAGCTAGTACATCACCAAGAATATCACTTGATAGCGCTAGAGAGAGACCAAGACCAAGAGGTCACCTTACACCTTTATTCCTCCTTGCAGCTGCAACTACAAATCTCCACAAGACTTGCGCTCTAATTGGTTGTACAAATGAGCTAAAACGTCATCTATTTATATTAATCTGTCCAGTGACTTTTCTAGCTGGGTCGACCTGACTTTCTGGTAATTATATTTTTTGTTTATCTTTTTCCTATGGAGCCAACTTGTCTTTTTGGAAGATAATATTCTAATATTATTTATTTTGCTAGGCCAACTTGTCTTCTAGGGTTTCACACATCTGTTTAGGCTTTCCCTTGCTTCTGGAATATTTCATTCTAGTCAAAGGTTACACGTGGAGGTTAATACCTCCCGCAGTTACCGTAACATCAACAAAGTTATCATTGAGTGAGGATAAAGGAAGAATATATCAACAAGTCAGTGTTCAAAACAAGATATAGGCATTACGAATTCACGATAGTGCCATTTGGACAATCAACTACCCCATTCGTTTTTATGTGTCTAATGAATGGAGTGTTCAGGGAGTACCTGGACAAGTTTGTGATTTTTTTCTTAAATGATATTCTCATCTACTCTAAGTCTGAGGAGGAGCATGAGAAGCATTTAAGAACGGTGCTAAAGGTTTTAAGGTAGCATAAATTGTATTCCAAGTTAAGTAAGTGCATCTTTTATCAAAATAAGATCCACTACTTGGGGCACATTATTTCAGCAAATGGTATAGCAGTTGATCCTGAGAAGATAAAGGTCATTAGAGGATGGTAAACGTCGAGAAATGTGATAGAGGTCGGATCATTTATGGTTCTTGCAGGTTATTACCGAAGATTCATAAAGGAGTTTTCAAATATTGCAAGTCCAATCACTTCTTTGCAAAAGAAGGGAGTGAAATTTGAATGGACTTCCAAGTGTGAAAGAAGTTTTCAGCAATTGAAAGATATTTTGACAAGTGTGCCCATATTAAAGAACGCAGATCTAGATGAAGACTTTGTAGTTTGCACAGATGCGTGTAAGGAAGGGCTCAATGGATTCCTTAGTCAAAAAGATCATGTAGTATGCTATGAGTCTCAAAAATTAAAAGAGCATGAGAGAAATTATGCTACACATTACTAGAGTTGGCAGCCATTGTACATGCATTAAAATGTGGAGAGATTACCTCATGGGGAGGAAATTTGAGCTAAGGACAGACCATTGTGGTCTGAAACATTTATTTGGACAGCCAACATTAAACGTCAGGAAAACTAGATGGTTGGAATTTCTTAATGAGTATGACTTTGAAATTAAACATATCAAAGGCAAAGAAAATCAAGTGGTTGATTCTCTCAGCAGAAGAGCTCATGAAATACATATTTCATCCATCAGCATGTATAGGACAAATTTAAAAGATGAAATTCTTGAAGAAGCAAATTTAGATAAGCATTATTTACAAATAAAGAAAAACTTACAGCAAGGCAATTTACAGCAAAAATTTAAAAATTATGAATTGAAGGAAGATGGAATCCTCTTGTATAGAGGCAAGGTGTATGTGTCGAATTTCATGGAGCTGAAAAATATAGTGCTCAGAGAAATGCACAATGTGTCATATGTTGGGCACCCAGGATATCAAAAATCCATTACAGTTGTAAGGAGCCAATACTTTTGGTCGGGAATGAAGAAAGAAGTGGCTAACTACATAGCTCGGTGTCTAGAGTGCCAGAAGATAAAGACAAAGCACAGACATCCAACGGGGCTTCTACAACCATTTCCCATTCCAAAATGGAAGTGGGAAGTGGTCACCATAGATTTTATTACAAAGTTGTCCAGAACGGTGAAGCAACACAATTCCATCATGGTGGTGGTGGACAAATTAATTGAGGCAACGCATTTTATTCCTATGAAGACAACATACAAGGCAGCAAACATTGCAGAGATCTACATGAAGGAAGTCGTCATGCTACATGTATTGCCTAAGGAAATAGTTTCAGACAGAGATTCCAAGTTTACATCCAAATTGTGACAAGGATTGTTCAAAGGCTTTGGGACAAATCTGAATCTTAGTACGACGTATCACCCGAAGTCAGATAAGAAAACAGAGAGGACCAATAGGATAATTGAAGACATCCTCAAGATGTATGTGATGGACCAACCATCAAAATGGGAAGACTATATCAACTTAGTGGAGTTTTCTTATAATAATGGGTATCAAGCCTCATTAAAAATGAGTCCATTTGAAGCTTTGTGTGGTAGGAAATGTAACACACCAGTGAGCTGAGATAACCAAGTAGACAGAGTTCTCATTGGGCCAGATTTGTTAAAGGAAATGGAAGAACAAATGAGAAAGATCATGCAGAATTTGAAAGTTGCCCAAGACAAGTAGAAAAGTTATGCATACAAGAACAAAGTTTTTAGAGATTTTAAAGTGGGAGAACATGTTTTCCTAAAAGTGAAACCAAAAAGAAGTTCGATAAGATTGGATTGTTTCCCAAAGCTGGTAACAAGATATTTTGGGCCTTTTGAAATATTAGAGAAGATAGGGTCAATTGCATACATGCATCCATGAGAGTGCATAATGTATTTCATGTGTCATTATTAAAGCAATGTGTGCCTGAACCTAACCACATAATTGATTGGACTGTGATCCAGGTGGAAAACGAAGGGGATTTGTGTGTGGAACCAGTACGCATCATGGACCAGAAATTCAAAGTGCTCTGGAACAAAGTCATAGGGTTGGTAAAGGTTCAATGGACCTGCTACAGTCCTAAAGATGTAACGTGGGAGCATGAAGAAACTATGTGGGAGAAATACTCGCAATTTTTTGTCAATTTTGAAGAGAATAGAAACTGAAAATGCAAGACTCTATTTGTGGGCAACTAGAGTTCCAAAACCACATCTCATATTTCTTGATGACATGCGCTGATACCTGATAAAAGAATGGTGTAGCCTGATGAACTGAGGGCAGTGAAGGGGGCACAATTCTTGGATCAACGGGTTGAAAAGAACAAGAGATTCTGGTTGGAACTGTTGTTGAGTAAGAGATTGCAGAATTTTTGTTTTATGAATATTGTAATGTAAATTTGTATATGTATTTTGGCATGGTGTCGTGCACCGTCCTTAGGGAAGGGGGAATGTAGCATCCCCACTATAATCCTCAATTTAATTAATGCATAATGTAGATATGAATGTGGTTATGGACAAGCGATGTAATATGCTAAATGTATTTTCCAAATTTTAATAAATATAATGTGATATCAAATGTTAGGAATGTGAACAAAGGTGGGGGCTTATTAATCCACGAGAAAGGGGGAATGCCTAGGGAGTGTCTAAGAGGGGTCCAAGGGGGAAATTAATTATGGGTATTAATTCAACCCATATTTCTGAATTTTATTATCATTTGGGAACAACCTTCTTTTTTATGTTTGAGTGTATGAGAGCCCGAGGTTGGGTGAGAGATTCACATCCCATAGTTATTGGGGAGCATGGGGTTGAGGTACAATCCACATTAGACAAAGTGAGCAGTCAATTGTCCTGGGAAAATAGAGGAAATTCATGTGGATACTAATAAGTAATTTTTCACATGGAGTTTTTTATAGGAACAACAAGGGAGAGCAAAGGGGGAGAGCATTGGAGTTGGAGCAAAAAGGTTGGGCAAATTCTGGAGCACGTTGGAGCGTTTTTGGAGCATTTTGGAGTTGAAGGCTAAAGAGTCAGGTTGTCAGGCCTGAAGAGTGAACTCCTGAGTGAAATTCACTATAACAAACGATTTGTTGCTATTTTTACTGGTAGTTTTTTGGCAGTGAGTTTCCTTGAGTTCCCGGCAGAGAGATTCCTGGTTACCTGTGCCAGAGAGAGACCCTGACAAACTAATGGGACGCTCGATGGACTGAGAATAATGAATGGGTACATTCCTTGGGTTGGACAGGTCAAGAGGAAGAGAGTTGGAGGAATTTTGAGATAGCTATAGGAGAATACCGATGGGTTGCGACGTATTGAGTTGTGAGTGGACTGTGAGAAGCACCCTTCTTTTGTGGACTCCTAGCTCCACCTCGAGGGTGATTTGTTGTTGAGATCCGGAACAACAAGTCTATGGTTGGGTGGAACCTCCTTCCCAAGCAGCGTATTGCACAAACTTTCTTTTAAAGATAAGTGTTTATCTATTATCTAAGTTTTCTTATGAGTCTTATGGTTGTGCATTTTATTCTGTGAAAGATAATGGTTTATGTGTTGTTATAAATTATTTAATTAGCTACATTCATGTGCATAAATTATGTGTATAATTGTAGCTGGTAAGCTACAAGAACTGAATTGTGTATAAATTATGTTGTTATCAAATCTAGTTAATTATGTGTATAAATTGTGGTTGGTAAGCTACAAGAATTGAATTAATGTGAATTTATGTGTATTTCGCATAGTAATGTTCCTCAGTTCAGTTAGGGGACGTTACACATTAATCCTCCAAAAGCATCCAACAGATATTCAACTAATCTCTAAGGTATTATTCCCCAAATCCAACCATAAATCAAATGGAGAGAGTAAACCCTTATATAGGTTTCAACTCTACCTCCTAAACAATAAAAAAGTAGTTGTTTTCCTAGATCAATTTGTTCTCCAAGGAATAACAATAAAATATCATTCTCGACAACTTTTTTACAAAAATTAGCCATGAGTTGTTGACATCCACTTTCTTCTCCAAGAAGATACAATAAAATATCTAAAGAAAACAATACAATAATAAGCTCATGCAACCAACTCCATCGGACAAGTCAAACAATGATAAAATAATGGAGTTAGTTAATAACCATCTCCAAGAATAGAGCTAGAAGGTAGGGTGCCTCCTTTAGATGAGGGTTTGACCAAGCAACAACCTTCAAGAAATGAGAAATAATTCTCTCCACATGTGCGCCCTTTAAGAGAGGTCTCCCACGTGTGAACTGAGAAACCAACTCAAGCCATACGTGTGGCTTCTTCAAGGTGGATATCTTCCTAAATCTGCATGAACAAGTGTGCAATGAGTCCTCCAAGGGTGGGTCATCCTTAAAATAGGTGGAAGACCACGTAGAAGTTCCAATTTCTTCCCTTAAAAACCTCCAATACAAGTCGCTCCACTATCAAAATATGTGCAAAATCAAGCTCAATATGGTACATGTGGACCAAGTAGGTGGCATGTCCCTCTAAAATGCAATAGTTCCAAGGTGTAACAACCATCAAATCATGAGAAAGTAATTAAATCCCCTAGTGTGAGGGGTCAAAGCACCAACTAACTCCTTAATCCATGTGAAAGACGCTAACAAACACCTTAGAAAAGGGGACAGAGCATCTCTAGCAATTAAATAGTGATATGAGTGATGAAATGTCACACGTGTGCTAAGGTAAGTGAGCACTCCAAATCAATCCCGAAAATCCATGAAGAACATGATGAACAATTGAAGTAGCTTCTACTAAAACTCCAACCTTTAGAAGGCTAGAATCATCATGCCACCTTGCAAATCTCTTAATCGTGTGATGAAAATCACATATGAAATCGTCACACAATGAAGGATAACATCTAGCTCCAACTTGGGGACATGTGCTCTTAAGGAAGAGTGCATGAGACCTTAGAATATATGGTTGTACCTGCGAAAAAATAAAAGGCAAGACTATGTGGTGGGATGGATACAAATCAACATCCACAAACACCACATACCTCTTATTCTTCTTCTTCTTCATCGTCTTATATATATATATATGTGTGTGTGTGTGTGTGTGTGTGTGTGTGTGTGTGTGATGATTAACATCCACTGAGACCAATTGGTCTATCGGACCTTAAGAAGTTAAGAGATTACTTCAATTTCTTTAAAATTGTATTTCTATGCTCAAAAAACATTGAGAGAAGCATTCCAAGATCACCATAGTTTTGATGACTTAGGAGGTTAGGAAGGTCGATAATGTGGAATATATTTTTAAATTGGAATCTAATATGGGTATACGCAGGGCAATCCAAGAGGAAGTTTTTTTCATCTTCTACCCGCTTCAAATTCTCTCACCCCATGGAGTTTTGGGAGTTGTCCAACGCCCAGTTTCACTATGTAGTTCATGAGAGTTTGTTCTTATTTTAGAAATGTTGATTTTCTTCTTTGCATTTTTCAAAACTGAGGTAATTTTGATCTTATATATATATATATATATATATATATATATATATATATACATCATCAAGAGTCCAAATTTTGGTTTTACAAGGAAAATGCATAAGCCAACATGCCAATGAAAACATGAAAGCAACAACTGGTGTTCAAATAGTGAGGTTATTCTTCCTATCTAATGCTCTTAAGAGCTGATGCTTCCTACCCTACTCTACTTGACATAGGAAATGAAAGTACTAGGTATAATAATACAACCAATGAAACCAAGCTAGCACTTCATCAGCATTAAGAGCTCTACCCTTGTGTTTGGCTACCAAAACAAAGATATGTCAAGTACAAAATAATCATGAGTTGGCACAAATATTACAACAACAAAACATAGAATCCAACTCATGAGGATGGATAAGATCACCAATATCATGTCAAGATTGGCATTTGCCTCCACAAGTTTGCACTATCCATTCTTGAATAGGGTTGCAATATGACAATGATAGTCCATCCTTGCTCGAAGCAAGGTCTTCATGGGCTTCCATGTACAATATCACTCATCAAGGCTTGAGATGGCTTCACAAGAAATCTGTGAGATACATCCCGGTTGCCTTCCAACAAAAATGAAGATGAACATTTAGATTTTGATAAAATAATAAAAATAAAAAATCGTTTCAAATTTAGGACTTATTGATCCTCTATATGTGGTTGGAAACTTTCACAACAAGCCATAATCTGAAATCCTTTTTGCCCCATAAATATTTCAGCCTCAAGGACATACTTCCCAACAAGACTTTTAATCATAAATTGAGGAAAAGATGAAGAGAGAAGTGGCTGGAAATTTCTGCTATAAAAGCCTTCAAGACTCATGCAATTTACAGCCACCAAAAGATCCTCTAATAATGATTTCTCATACACAAATTCATCAAAATTTAGAGGAAATGATGGCTGGAAAATTTCTGCATTTTCACCATTGAAATTACACCATTTGATTGCAAAAATTCTGCCCTATCTATGAGGCGATGTGACTGGAAAACTTCTGAAGTTTACTAGTCATAGACATGTCCCATAGGATGAAATAAAACACCATTATCCTCCATCAAACATGGTTGTAAATTACCCAAAAATATTACTTCACTTTCATTATCAACAATATGCTCTTTAATCTAGAAATTTTCTGAACTATTCATAAGAAAACATGGTTGGAAATTAACTATGTAATTTTCTGAAAATGCACTTAATAAAGATGGTTGTTCCAAAGGCAAAAATTATGCACTTTCTTCCCCAGATTTATCCGAATCAATGTCATAGACGATATCTCCATAGAATTTCCAACAATCCACACTCAAACTATGACTACCAATCCAAAATGGTATTTATATCTTCATCTCTTTGGCTGCCTGCTTTATCATTACATGAAGAAATAAATAAATCTAAAAATATACCATTTTTTAAAGGTTCATCTTCATAAATATCCATCTCTAAATCTTCAAGAAATGCATCATTAAGTTCAGAAATTCGAGGAGGATCATGGCTTACCAAACCCTTGTCTTTATGAAACGATGGCATGGAGGCTTGAATGTTTTCTTCATCAACTTGTTCTTCACACTCTTGGTCTTCAATGGATTCTTGAGATGGCACTTTCTCTACCATGGAAACATGAGAAGATTCTTCATCCATGTGTTTTTCATGTGTTTGATCCTCCATAAGATCATGTGGTGCTTCTTTATCTTTAGTTAGGGTATAATAAAATCTTCAATAATCCTTTCATACTTCTCCTCTTCATAAGTGGGGCCCCAAGTTCCAACACTTAAGGAATGCTTCGATCAAACCTGCAATAGAAAATATTTGTTTTTCCCTACAACAAGTTCTGATCCAATTTTTTTGATCTCCTTCCAAGGAATATACAAATAGTCTTATCAAGACATCTTCATGTGTTACATTAAACCTTGAAACAAATTCCAAAGATTATATGCAGAAAAATGACTATCACCATCAAACTTTGAAATGTTCTGCTCCCATTTTGGAGAAAGATGATTAGGGTACCATGGAATTTTCTCAACATCAAAAGAAGGATACAATACATGAAATTCCCATGGTGCCATATTTCTTCATACAACTTGATATGAAATCTGAAATTACAAGAAGATACCTCATACCAAGGATGTAGAATCACCAAGGTGAATATTCAATGCCTTCACAATTCTACTTGCTTCACCCTACAAGCAACAAAGTCTTCAAAAATCTGCAAGGAACAAGGGCTTTGCTTCTCCAATGGAGTCGCCAAGATGAGAATATGATCTTCAAATATACACCCTCGTCAAAGAATGTAGCTGATCTACAAATGTCTCCAGAAAATGGTCTTTATCCTCACCTTGCCAACCTTCTTCTTAAATTAGGTCGACTCTCCTCCAGCTTAAGGGGGGCTTCCCTAGAATAGGATTGCTAGAACTTGTGCAAGAAAATCCAAGGTGAAATGAAGAGATGGTTCTAACAAAATAGTTTTTTATGAGTTGAGTAATTAAAGTGGATGGAAGGACCACTGACTAGTGTCTTATCATTGGGCATATGGGGTCAAATCAAGGTTCATGATAGGCTATCCTAATGATGGAAAAGAAGGCAATTGAGGTTGAAGCACTCAAGCTACAAAGGTGTTGAAATATTGTAACTGCAAAGAGTATTCTACTTATTATTATTATTATTTGAGTCATTTATTTATAGATCAAATCCCCTTTTGTTGATTGATCATATCGGGCATTGTAATTGACCAAATCCCCTTTTGTGGATTGGTCAAACCCTAAATATATTATGCAAATTGAGAAGTCGACCCCCAGGCTAATTAAACCGGTTTTAACCACTAAGAAGACAAGTCGACCCTGCCCAGTGAAGAGACACCTTTTCAGCACCTGCCAGTTTGTATAAATAAAGGAAGCCATCGCCTCATTATCACACTCACTCAGCTCACTCATCTAGTGCGCAAGTTTGAAGGAAGTTGCAGTTGCCAGTTGTCGGAAGAAGGAAGAGAGAGAGGCGCATTGCTCAGTGTTGGATATTCTCTAGTGTTTGGTTTATTGTCTTGGCATTGTATTGGCTATCTATATTAAGGAAGTTTTTGCTGGGGGTTTTCTTCCCCATGAGGGTTTCCCAGGATTAATGTTGTGTATCTTGTGATTGTGTTTCTCTCAGTGATCCTACCTATGCTATTGTTATCTAGTAAATTGAAAAGAAACCTAATAATAGCTCAAAACTTAAAATGGTATCAGAGCTAAGTTGAAGAGAGCATCTTTCACTGGATAAAGAAAAATGTCATTGTTGTCGTACAAGAAAATTA
>ML806774.1:38261-48995 GCA_009831015.1 Picea engelmannii | reverse complement strand
TTCCAAAGTCTTACAATCGGGAAAATTACCCTTTGAGTTCCATGGCACTCAACTGTTGACCATGAGTTTTACTCATGCGACCTGCTCCTGCACATTGAGAGGAAAGTACACTATATGAACGTCACCTTAAACATGATAAGGAAAAATAGCAAGCCTGCATGTATCAGGAAAAATAGCAAGCTTGCACATATATTCCCAATAACTTCACAGCTTACTAAGGATGCACTGCCGTCAAGTGCTAGGAATTCCACCACAAATAAGACCCTCCTTGGGATGATGCTTTGTGCTTCCTCCACCCCCCATCCCTCCTCTCTTGCTTCTTTTCTTTTCTTGTCCTATTTTTTGGCAACTCGCATCAGGATGTTGGTTGGATGACACTTCCAGCATTTCTGTTTTGAACTCTACCTGCAGAGGACTATATTGGAGATGCTTTGAGTAAGCCACCTTAACACATTACAATGAACTTGATTTTTGTTTGTGCCATTTGAGTGTCTTTGGTGGTACAATTTCTTTGTTTCTCTTTCACTCACCACATGGTCACATCTTTTAGTTCTCTTTTTGCAGTGCTATCAATTTGATGTTTACAATTCAAAGCTAAAGTTGAAATTTTATGTGATAATGAACACCTTGAAGCAATGCATTCTTGAATGTAAAAAGAACCATTGTCAATCACTTCTGTCACACAATTTCTGAACAGTTAGTTCAATGGTTGGATTCTTACTATAACATCTTACATGACTTGTTGATTTATCCCAACAACCTAATTTGCAGCTTTGCTTACTCAAAGTGGTGCTTACCACTGCATGCATGTTAGCCATATTAGAAGGTGTGAAAGGGAATCAAGTATAAATTGGGATTGTCCTATATATTTATCCCAGATTGTTACACCAACGGATTAAAACCTCTATCTATTGACCTACTAAAATGCTTCAACAAAGATACATATTAGAATTTTAAAATATTTGATAGCACCAAAAGAAGACTATGTCCCAAACTTCCAACCTTAGCACAACCCACCTCCATCACTTGTATTTCAGCTCTCTAGTAAGTAATTGATAAAACTCATTTCCTCGACTACCTCATCATTGCTTTCTTTAGGCTCTCCCACATATTTTTCATTTAGTCTGAAAGTTGTTCTCAGGCAACTATAATGTAAATAACAGCCTTCCAAAATAGGTACATGTACAAAATAAATTATGAGTAGAATATTGGAACTAAGATAACATATTTTACTTCTATGACTCCCTTATTAACAGGTGATTATTTGGCAAGATCAGATCAAACAGAAATGTCTCCGATCTGTGTTCAAAGTATGATATATCTGATATTTAGATGTAACACTACTCTTAACGGGCATCTGTCTTGAACACAAATCAATGAAGGTGAAACACCTTAGATGACTTTGACAATTGGGATCCCTTCAACCCAGTGTTTTCAGACTCTTTTCGGACTCCCGAGTCTTGAAGAGTCACCATAAAAAAGATTCACTCCCCAAAAACTCCTTTGTAATACTCCTGACTCCCCAAGACTCCTCAAAACTCTTCGATACTCACCAGGCTCCTCTGAAACTCCTCAAGACTCCTCAATGCTCACCAAGACTCCTCTGAAATTTAAATTTAAGAATTAAAATTTCAAATTTAAGAATTAAAATTTCAAATTTTAAATTTTAATTTGAGTATTTTTTCTCTTTGCCGAGTCTGAAAAGAGTCGAAGAGTCTTCAAGAGTCACCAACGAAAAAGAGTCTTAAAAGAGTCTGAGTCTGAGTCTGAAAACATTGCTTCGACCCATTTTAGTATACAATAAAAAGAGATGCTTAAACTGAATAGTTATAAACTCCACAAAATTAAGTACGTACCTCTTTATCTTTTAACTGTGCTTTCAAATTCTTATTTTCAAGATGAAAACTTCAGCAATCTTTCTTGTGTTTCTCCTTTTCAATCACAAATATTGTAGAATGTAACTTATGATCCCAATAACAGTCAAATTAGCTATCACTTAACATATAGTATTAAAAGGATATAACAGAAACTCAAACAGAATATCCACCACTGCTTGAAATCAAATAGCTTATACAAATCGACATATGAAAGCTCGCAGAGTACAACCAATGTAATCATTAAATAATTTCTTTAAATAATTTTTGGTTGGACAAAGTACAATAGTAAACAACTAAGCTCATTATTTTTTGTACATTTGCTTTGACAGCATAGATACACTCCTCATAGCATGGCAGCTTAGCCAAAATGATTCTATAAGAAGTATTTCTCAAAAAAAATGTATAGTAGTAAACAATTAAGCTCATCTTTTTTTTGTACATTACCAAGTTTTCTATTGATCTCCAAAGTGTAATTCTGGAGACCCTTCATTTGTTTGAGATTCTGCTCCACCAGCACCTTCCTTAAATAGAACTTTATTCTCTCTTTTTGCTTTCCTTCATAACCTGCACAGCAGATTAGAGCTCTTGCAGAGGGTCAGTAGAAATTGAATTTTTCAAATCATTTTCTTTGAATCCCTGAGCTTCTCTTTCTTTCTCTCCCATTTCGACTTTCATTATGGTCAACTCAACATTCTTTTCATTATTTGCTTGCTGCAGTTCCTCTATTGTTGAACGAAGATTCTCAATATTCTCAGAAGCAAGTTGAAGCTGCTGGTTTCTGCCTCTTAGACGGTTAGCATAGTCTTCTTCCATTATCTTTAGTTGATTCCAAACGAAGTCTCTCTCTCTCAAGAGTGCAGAGACCTCATGCTTCCTAAGAGAACTAATCCTTTTACGATCACTCTTTACTTTGGCCATTTCAATACGATGATCCTTCTCCATCTTAACAAGTGACTCCTGCAGACTACGAGTTTTTTCCTCTAATTCCAAGATTATCTGTGATCTCTGCTGGTCAGCTATTGCTTCCTTCTCTCTTTTGAGGAATCTCTCATTCAAAGCTTGAGCTCCCGCCTGGAAAAACCTCCAGCCAAACAACAAAAAGCAATAGAGATGAAGAGGGGAAAGCAATACCACAAAAAACTAGTAGAAAAACATTAGTAGACATAATAAATGCTAGCAATGACAATATTACCTGCTCTTCTTTAAGCTCTATCAGCAATAACTCATTTTGTGTTTGGAGTTCTTCCAAGTCATCTAATGCAGAGTCTGTTTCATATGCGGGTTCACAACATAGATTAGAAATAGTCATTCCTAATGCCAAACTCGTCAAACTAAAGAGTTTCATAAGCATTTGTGTTTTATATTTTTTGAAATTAAAGATGCTAAGGTGGATGTCATTTAGTCCCTGCCATGAAAATACAAGTGATAACAATAAATAATAACAAGATGGACACCATTCTAGCATTCAAATCTTATAAGGCAAGTTCGAACAATAATAAAAATCGACACATACTTAATAAGCTAGCATCTGAATTCCTTTCGAATATATTATAACTGTAATTCCAAGATTACATGTTTCTTAGAGAAATGTTAAAGGTTATTGAGACAAGATCCTTGTTAGCTGTCTTTTCACTTATAAATTTATCTCTGATATAGTCTGGTGAGAAGATCTAAGGATTGAATCACCTTTTTCCATTCTAAAACTATGCAATTAGTTCCTCAAACAGAGAATCCAAGTTTCATTAAATATCTTGGATAAGTCTTTCAGTATCCCAAGCTTCTTGCAAGGTCTTTGCATCTTGCAAATATAACATGATGTTATATGAGACTACCATACCTATGATTGCAAGGGCTTCCCTACTCTGTCATTGTGACAATTTGTGAGCTTCTTGTTCATCCAATTTATTTGGCCTCAACTACTTTCCACATACAATGATCCAAAGCATTCTCACCAGAAGAATATTTCTAACATTTATATTCGAAACGACATAGTTTTTGCCATCAAACTTGCATGAGTCTAGCAATACAGCACCTCTAATAATTCCTGCCATATCCTCCTAGAGTTTTTTAGATTCTGTCACACTTTCCAAAGAAAGTAAATCTATAACAATAGGTTTTGGCCTCCTCAATGTGAAATGCAATGGTGCTCTCCAACTAGTTTACACCTAGTTCTGAAGCTTCCCCTTGAATGTAAAATACTAAAAGCTCTAAGGGTCCATCAAACTCTAAGGTGCAACTCTGCTTTCAACCTAACTTGCAGCATTTCCCATTCATGTGCTCTAACACCAAAGCGGGATTCATTTCTCTCCCTTACAAAAGGATATCATTACCTCATATGTTCAAAATTAGTATGGTACCATGTCAAATAAAAATGCAGCAATAAAAGAAAGAAAGAGCACATACCATGAAGATTCCCTTTATAATATCATAGATATTTAAGTATAAAATCAGGGAAAAATTTAAGGATCCATACCTATCTAAAAATATAGAAACCTTGGTGAATCTCGCTAAATCTTAAAATGCCAACTGTTATTACAGGATTTGTACTTGTGCAAAGCCCTCCACAAGATCCCAATGTTGTGTAACAATTGGAAGTATCTACCACTATCACCTAAGTAGAGACTTCCTTCGTTTTAGTTATGGAAGGAGGTCCACTACAATGGAGGCTTCCCTAGTGACCTCAAGGGATCAAATAGCAAGATTAGTCGAGCCTACAGCCCCCTATCTTGGTCACTTGATGGTTAGGTCTAGGTCTAGGAGAGAAAATGAAGGTAACGACGTAATTATTTCACCTGTACGAGACAATAAACAATTTGAAGCATAACATAGACAATTACCAAGTTATAAAGTTCAAAGATGATCTCTTAGACACTAGATGATCAATAAATACAATGGCTGTTGCAAATTACAGCAGTAAACAACTGTACAACAGCAATTAATATTTTGCAACAGCAGCAAGAAATAGTACTCAGAAATGTAGCAATTTAGCATGAAAAACAAGCCTTTAACATGTACAATATTATCCAATTGCTAGAAGAAATTTATGAGTACCTTAAGCCACTTTTCCAAGTGTGTGCGCCGCAATTTAAAGTAAAAATCAGTGGCCATGGCAAACTTTTATAACAGCAGCAAAAATAACATTTGTTTGCTAAAATTAGGGTTAGAGAATTTAGTAGGATTGTTGAGAGAGAGAGAATATTAATTTTAAATGCTACTTTTACCAAAGAACAACTCTAGACTAGTGTCGTTGTCCTCTAGGGCTTATAGAGTCAAACATGCAGAACCTTGAAGATTGAACTAGATGAATGAAAAGGATGAGGTCTAAACCCTAAGGTGCAAACACTCTTGAGCCTTAAGACTAGACCTTGAAGAAAATGGTTCTTAGGGTGCAAACACTCTTGGGCCCTAGGTGCCATTTTCCTTCTTCTAAGTCAACTAGATCAAGGATCAAAGACTAAGATTGAAACCCTAAGGTGCAAGCACTTTTGGGCCTTAGGTTCTAAACCTTATAGCAAAGGATGCTTTCACAAAACTTGGACAATAAAACTTTGTGAAGGAGAGAAACACTTATGTCTCCTTCCTAGGGTTTCAACAAGACAAAGTAGCATGCAACAAGATAGTAATTAACGCTTTAAACATTAGCAAATGACATGAAATTGCAGAAATTAATTACTTCTCCAAGTTTCTAGGCTAGACAAAACCCTAGTTGCAACAATACATCATCCAAGGAAGCTAAGAACATCCACAAAAGATTCTCCTCCAAGATAGCGCATGCACATGAGATCAAGAGACAATCGAGAGAAAAAATAACTAACTTATCTAGAGTTACCCCACCTCAAATGAGTGAGGAAGTCATGATGAAAATAAATGGAATGCTAGCCTTATAAATAAGGAAAACCCTAGCACTCCAAAAGTCACAAAAGTGAAAAGCCATGTCTCTTGAGTGGGGTCGACCTCTCAGATTTGCCTTTACAAATGATAAATAATATCAAAACAATACAAAAATGCCCTTCTAGGTCACACGTGTGGTGATGTCATGCTCCAAAAGGATGTATGAGAGCCTCCCAAGGCCACGTGTCATCAACTCATGGTGTATTCAAGGAAGAAGGTGCATCTCCTCGTCTATGGTCATGTCACATCATCAATGGTACCCCAAGTGGTCATCTAGCCCCATCATCGTCAAACCCTAAAATATGATGTCATCATCAATGGAAGGCCAACATCTAAGGTGTAGGGCATTGCTTCCAAGGTGGAGACGGGTGTATCTCATCTCTACAAGGCATCCAATTGTCCACTGGCGCAACGACTTCAATCCAATGAGCAATAATCCCTGGGTACATTGCCCAATATGTGGGCTTCCAGCCTATCTGTCTGCCACCATGACCAAATCTGTCAAAATCAAGCCCATATATCCATCGTCCAAGGTACTGAAGATGTGAGAGCCATTGTCTGAATGTGTAAAGTCACTGGGTGACTCACTACCCTGCATCACATGTGTCGTATCCTACAATAAAGGCACAACGTCGTGGGTGAAATCACGGGGCGTCCTTCAAAGAACCATGTCAAGGGAATCCAAATCAAAATAGAATATGAAATAAAGTAAACCAATGTGCATAAGATATATTAGTACTTAAATCATGCAAAGTAAGATGTTACTTAAGATATAAACCACATGAACAATTCACTTCAGTATCCCCTTCAAATATCACACCAGCTCAAGACTTTATGTAAGTTGGCAAGTTTGAATATGGGAGGGCCTTCATCAAACCCTAGTAGGTGTGCCAACCAAAACAGTGAAAGAAAAGACCCAGGTAGAGGGATATGTCCCGAGGGAAACAGTGAAAGAAAAGAACCCTTTAAGAGTAAGTGTGATAGTGGTACATGTTGGGCTTACTTCATGCTTATGGTGTCATTGAATCAATTTCTATGAGCGCCTTTGTGGAGGGTGCACTTGCTCTTGAGTTACCACTTTCAAAGAGATACGTTTTTCCAAACCCCTTTATCTGCCTTTTTATTTGTCCTCTATCATATTTGCAAGTCCCCTTTTATAAGGTTTCAAGCTATGGCATCACTGCTTAGGACTAGGGCGAACGTGGAAAGGGTAGAGCTCAAGTTTGGACTGGCTTTTGAGATTCCTTTGTTGTCATTCCCTTCTTTCTTTAGCATCATTCTTTTAGCAGCAGCTACAATCAACCTTTGGGCCTTCAGCCCCTCTTCTCATGAGAGAATGGACCATGACCCATTACCGAAGTTTAGTACACTACGACAGGCTCCAGGATGGAAAGTGTTAAGTATGATGGGGAACAAAACGTTACCCTTGTGAGGGCCCCCCAGTAGTACCCCTTTTCCCTAGGCAGTGACAACACGGGACTAGGGCACAGATGTTGGTCACCAAGGTGAAACAAGGCAACAAACATAACTTCGTGAACCAGTGATCCATTATCCAACTTCAACCAATGATCCTTATCCACATGCCTAGTAAATTAAGCACAACACTTCACATGAAAGAAGGACTAACATACCTCATGGTGACATTGGCTTACCATCTCCCATACACTGAGTTGACTGGATGTGATGAGCTTGGTTGATCGATAGTAGAAAAAAGGCAATCTGAGGGGATTTGTTACGCTGTTATCTGTGGACATGTTGATCATCATCATGGTCAGGATCATTGTCTCCATTGTGGGCCCTAAGACATGATCTCCTCTAGTTACACCTAGGCATGGGGAGGTAACACCAATTATAAATGTTTGGTCATATTTTTGTAGAAACATTCAAATTTCTAAAGATTTTATATAGTTTCTCGAAAAGTTTAGTGACTTTTAGAGTAAAATAATTTTATTCAATAGAATTTGGGTGAAACATTTTTAGAAAAATGAAAAATTAGCGCAATGGCAAAAAGTAGCCCCTAAATTTTCCTTGTATAAAATTGTGTAATAATTGGAGACTAGAGACAAAATTAGATCTTCAGAATTTTATTAATCTAATCTAAATTAAGCCCGCAGGGGTGTAGACCAACTGGCAAGTGTCATGTAAATGGAAGGAAATATGTAAAGGAGGTCTCAAGTTCAATTCTCACCCAGATTTACCCGTGCCCCATGCTTGTGGGCTATGTGGACGCACCTGCAGGTTATAGTGGTAGCAGACGGGAATCGACCCCGTGTCACGCGAGTACGAGAACCGCCCAAGTTGTAGAGTTCTTCACTTACATGGGGGAGGCACACGAGGGACATGAGGATTTACGAATACAACTATTCATATGTTCCCTGACATTTAAAGTACAAGATTGGATCAGGAATTGTTGCAAGCCAAAGGGCATAGTTTCTCTCATATATCTCATTAGTAGGTTTCTTGACTTTTGCAGACCACGGTTTCAAACATATGAAGACATTCTTCAAGAACTCATAGTAGCCTTTAAAGGGGTTGGTTTCTTCCTGGACCTTCTCGTAGAATACCTTAGGGAGGTGCACCATGATCAAGAAGAAGACTCTGTTGTGAGTGCTCATCTGCATGAAGATAATACATTGGAATTTGCTCCATCAGCTGAAGAGGATGAAGAAATCTGTGAAAAACAAGAACGATGGGAAGAATTCTCCCAAAAATTGAAGGAAAATGTTACGGAAGATTAAAGTTTTGCAAGTAATTGGTTGATCGCTGCAAAGATGTACAACTTTTGATTGACCTTTGTGCATTAGGTTGAGGGGAGTATGACCTCCTAATGGAAAAGTATGAACAATGTCTCACTGATTCAATGGAACAAGAACTCGCTAAAGCATATTGTGAGGTAAAGACACTGTGTACCAACACACAAGATAAATATGATCAACCTTGGGTTCTACCCAAGATATTGGAGTTTGATATAGACAGAGAAGAATGGGATGATTCAAAGGACAAAGAGCTTCCATATCTTGAGCATGCCTTGGATGAAAGTCTTGAAGATCACACACCTCCAAGGCAAAGCCTAAGGAAGAGATTTGTAAGGAAAGTCGCCAACCCTTCAAAGAGGAACACAAGCTGTCTCATGAATCTGTTGTTGAAGACCAAGTTTGTGAAGAAGGTTCCATTGATAATGCTCCTCACCATGAAGACAATGCACCAGTATTTGCTCCTCCATTTGATGAAGATGAAGTCGTCCAAACTTTCGTCCTTCCTGCACATGAAGGCGAGGAGGTGGTAAGTTGCACTCCTTTCCAAGTTTTTGATTCCAATGATACATCCTCTTGTGACTTAGAAAGTGATAGATTCTTGGAGGAAACCTCGAATGTATTAGTTCATCATTTTGTCAGTAGTGGTAGTAATGAAGAACCTAATAATTGTGATTGTGTGAACTCCCTTGGTACATTGGATCAAATAAACACCATATCTCTTATGGATCAAGAACCAAAAGAAAGGATTAGGAGAAATGAATATCGAATATATGCTAGGAAGAAGAATATCTCTAATGATCCTAGATTTCATCAAGTAATGCCCTATTGGCCATCAAGTAAGAATCCTTCCCCTCAACCAACCTCACCTAAGAATGATGATATAAACATGAGTATGGCTAAAATTTTTGGAAGGGTTAGAAAGATCCGAGAGATGATGCAGATCCCTTTTTTGAAAGATGAGGCAAAGGGATTCTTGAATGACCAAGAAGATCTTGAGGATTGCCCCATATACTTGCAAGTCGACCATTTCGAACGAACTAGAGAAGAACATGTGCCATTTCGCAGGAGGACCATTCTGAGGAAACCATAGATCCCCCTCTTTGGATTTTGACCCAAATGATCTCCCTTTTGCTCAAGAAGAAGATGTCACATATATAATATAGCCTAAAAGGGAAGATTACCAAAGACAACTTGATAAATACAAAGACAAAGATTTGGGTCCCATTACAATTTTGAAAAGGGAAAGAGAAACGAAGTTGCATGAAGACGATCAAAGAAATGTTGCTATAATAAGGTCATGTTATCGCACAATCTATATTTGCCCAAAGCCTAAAGGCAAGTAGGCCTAGATTGACATAACACGGAGGTAACCCTATCACTGTCACCCCAATAGGGTACCTCTTTCTCTTTAGGAGGAGGAAAGCCTCACTCCAAGGCAGACGTCCCAGGACCTAGTTGGTTGATGAAGGGAAAAAGATACGGTGAAAACCCACCCCTCTCTCTAGGTCACTCAGTAGAAGAAGTCACTTGGGTGAAATTTAAAGGGACAAGGGGAAAATGAAAATGGGTTTGTACCTGCCCTTTACCAATGAAACATCAAACGTTAGTAGCAACAGTTATAATCAATGACTTCTTGAACAAATTATATGTTGCCTGAACAAGTTACTTATACAATAAAAGTGAGATTACAGTAACAACAATGTATCTTGAAAGCTGCAAGTTATAATGACAAGGAGGAAATACAAGAGTCTTGCAAACTTGATAATGCTTTGTCACTCACAATTTTCAAGATAAACACAAGTCAATAAATGACTTAAATGGCTGTCCAAACATTTCTAACAACATTAATTAATGACGATGATAGCAATGGAAACCACTTCAGAAAAGTACTATAATAAAGCAATAAGACACTACTTCAATATCCAATGATTATAGTTTGCTTAGTACAAATGCCCAATGGTTTTATGGGTGATTTGAGGGCTCTTAGGGGCTGCAACAGTGGTTGTAACAGCAACTATGACAGCGGTAACAGCTTCAGAATTTACACTTTAGAAAGGCAATTAAACATACACTTTAACACTCATTGATAGTACCTTGCCTTACACAAATTCTGGGATGACTTAAATGGTTAGTAGGCTGATATAAGATGCAAAATGATGGTTGTACCAGTGATTATGACAGCAGCAAATTAGTTAGTATTTTTAGACTAG
>ML806774.1:14037-35287 GCA_009831015.1 Picea engelmannii | reverse complement strand
GGCCTTTAGCCCCTTCTTCCCACAAGGTAAGGTACAACCCTTCCTAGTGTAGCCAATCCCAATGCCCAAACAAGGATAGGGGAGATGAAAGGAGTAAAGATGGAAAGTGGTAAGTATGGAGGGAACGGACGATGACTTTTCACAGATCCACCCAATAGCAACCCATCCTAAAGGGAAATCAACTTACTAGGGCACCATGTCACCCTTCCAGATATGAACAAGGCAAAGAACATAATTTCCAAGCAAATGTCATGAAATGAAGAAGGATTCAATACAACATGTTCAAGTGCTTCAAAAACCAGAGTGATACATACCATGATACCCGGACTCATTACCTCATGGAGCAAGACTCACTGCTACTTCAGGACCAAGCTGGTGTGTTGGATACTGTTGTTGGTGATACGTGGACTGCACTGAAGAAAAGAGGGGCCATGCTCAAGTCCTTTGGCTCTCGATACTCCATGTCTAGGACCTGTGGGCCTCGAGAAGTGATCTCTTTAGTTATCCCTAGGCTAGGGGATAACAGGTCCCATTCTCCTACTTTGGAACAAGGAAGATGTTGAAATTTAATGACAAAATTAGCACAATAAATTATGCCATACACTTAGCAAAAATTGATTTCTGTCTTAAATGAAAATAACCCACATCACAGCTATCCTTCAAAAGCAAAAACACACATTACTAAGTACATTTGTAGCAGAAAACAACAATGAACAACAGTCACAAATTCATGAGCACACTCAGAAATTTAGGTAACTAGCCAGGGAAAACCCCAATGTGGAGAAACTCAATGAGAGATATTTTATTCAGCTTCAGGAGATTAAATATCAGCAGCAGAAATACAATTTCCAGCAAGAGAAAACCACTTACAGGCACCCAAAACCACCCCCACAATCTGTCGTCTTGGAAAACGTGCCAAATAAGTTGTACGGCCTGTACTGCCCAGCTGAACAACACCTTGGAAATCGTGCCACACCACAGTTGTACAGTCTGCACCAGAAATTGCCCAAACAACCAACAGAAAATACCAGGACAGTCCTGTAGCAGCAAATATACTATGTTATGAAGGTATTCTGACATCAACTAAAGGTTGTTCTGGGCAGAAACTAAAGGGCCTTTTCTGAGGGCTGAAACACTCTGTTCTAGGCAGCATCTTTCACTTATTCTGAGGCAGCCTTAAGAGCAGTTCAGAGTCAGCCATTAAAGGGCAGATTTGAGTCAGCATCAACTACAGTAAAAGCTACAGGTTTGAGGGCAGATTTGTGATAGAGGCTCAGATATATTGAAGACACAGAAACAGCAGTAAAAACTATTGTCTTAGTGCTATTGTCTTATCTCTCTCATTTTAGAAGAGTCTTGTAAGTTCATTATACTTGTTTGACTGATCAATATATCACAAGAAGAAATTTGTTGGGTTTTCTTCCCCTTGAGGGTTTCCCGGGATAAATACTTGTGTCTCTGTGAATGATTGTTCTTCCTATGATTCTTATGCTTTAGTTTATCATTTAAAGGTTAAAAGAACACTATTGTTATCTTTTGTATCTGTTTATGCTTGAAAATTAACAGGGAAAAGCACCCAGCCTGCTGCCCCAAATCTCCTCTTCAAGTTAACTCATAAATTCTATCACATGTCTTGTACACTGCCCTAGGTACACTCTTATAGCTGAAAATGACTTTTCACATCTAAATGTCTTTTCACCTTCCCCATCCCTAGATCTAATGGCCAAGATCTAATCTTGCCTTTACAAGATCGAGGGACATGATTCATTCCCTCCAAAATAAATCACTTAAAATATTAAAGTAATTTCACTTTATAATATAAGTGCATTTTATGAAATAAAGTCACTTTAAAATTAGAAGATCACTTTACAAAAAGTCACTTTAATAAAAGAGTCACTTTATTACAACTTTACAAAAGCCTATTACAAAGTCAAGTGCCTAGTAGTGTAAATGTGAGGTTACTCCCACATACAAGACACAACATGCGGAGTACCTCCCAAGTTACCAAAAGCTAACAGAAGAGATACTCAAGAAGGCAAAAAAGTAATTGATTCCAAAGAGGAAGATTTTCAACTTGAAAAATCGGTACTCATGTGGGACAAAAGTAAGGGCAAACCAAATATCCACAAGGATTTTGACTGTCTATGGCAAGGCCCTTACAAGGTCCGAGGGAAGTTTGTAAATAATTCCTATTACTTGTCTACGCTAAAGGGAAGGAGACTACCACTACCCATTAGTGTGTCCCTTCTCAAGCCGCATTACGGGGAAGGGACCCGACTTCTTGAAGATCATGCTTAGGGTAGGTAGGTAGGTTAGGTAGGTCATATTGTGTGCTTGCATTATTTTCTTTTACTATTTTTATTGCTCTATTATGCATTCATGTTAGCTTAGTTTGATGTTTATATTATGAAAAGCTAAAAAGTTGATATATTGATGAAAATGCCAAAAAAAAATCTTTCTAGCATGATTTTATTATACTAACACATGTGGATCATATCCTTTGGATTTACTACTAAAGTGCTAGTGTTGTTAGAAGTGCTTGCAGGTTGCAGGTTGCAGGTCACCAAAGATGTTGAGGTTCTCATGCGCTCTACAGTGAGCACATGTCCCCATGTTGGAGCCAGATGTTACCCCCCCCATGCCTAGGGGTAACTAGAGGAGATCATGTCTCATGGCCCAGAATGAAGACAATGATCTCGTTGATGATGATGATCAACATGTCCACCTACAACAACCGAACAGCCCCCTCAGATGCCTCTTATACTTTGGATCAGCCAAGCTCATCACATCAAATCAACACAGTCTTTGGGAGATGGTAAGTCAGTGTCACCATAAGGTACATTAGTCCTTCTTTCATACAGGGTGTTGTGCTTGATATACTAGGCATGTGAATGAGGATCATTGGTTGAAGTTAGATAATGGATCATAAGTTCAAGAAGTTATGTTTGTTTCCTTGTTTCACCTTGGTGGCCAGCTTTTGTAACCTAGTCTCGTGTTGTAACCCCCAAGGAAAAGGGGTACTACTGGGGGGGCCTCATAAGGGTAACGTTCAGTTTCCCCGCCATACTTAACACTTACCATCCTGGAGCCTGTCATAGTGTAGTAAACTTCGATAATGGGTCATGGTTCATTCTCTCATGAGGAGAGGAACTAAAGGGCCAGAGGTTGATTGCAACTGCTATAAAAATAATGAAGAAAGAATGGTGTTAAAGAAAGAAAGAGATGATAGCAAGGACTCTGAAATTTCAGTCCATACTTGAGCTCTACCCTTTCCGTGTTCGCCCCAGTCCTAAACCAACGTGCTAAAGCTTGAAACCTTATAAAGGGGACTTGCAAATATAATAAAAGGACAATAAAAAGGAAGATTAAGGAGTTGGAAAAACGTAGCGCTTAGAAAGTGGTAACTCAAGAGCAAGAGCACCCTCCACAAAGGTGCTCATAGAAATGGACTAAATGACACCATAAGCCATGAAGTAAGCCCAACACGTCCCATTATCACAATTACTCTTAAAGGGTTCTTTTTTTTCCTACTTTAGTTGGCACACCTAATAGGATATGATGATGGTCCTCCCATATCCTAACTTGCCAACTTACATAAAGTCTTGGGCTAATGTGAAATTTGAAGGGGATACTTGATGTGAATTGTTTATGTGGCTTATATCTTAACTAACAGCTTAGTTTGTATGATCTAATCGCTTTTATACCTTGTGAACATTGGATTTACTTGATTTCGTGCTTTGATTTGATTTGGATGCACCTGACATGGTTCTTTGAAGGACATCCCATGCTTTCACCCCAAAAGTTTTTCCTTTATTGCAAGATATGGCACGTGTGATGAAGAGCGTTGAGTCATTTGATGACTTGACACACTCAGATGCAGGCTCTCACATCTTATGGACCTTAGACGACATACAGATGGGCTTGTGTTTGCTAGATATGGTCATGGTGGCACAAAGATGGGAAAAAATCCCACACCTTGGGCACTACACCCCAAAGACTATCATGCATTGGATGGAGGACATTGCACTAGTAGATGGTTTGATGACATGCAGAGATGATATACACCTTCCTCCACCTTGGCCACCATCCTTACACTTTGGACATTAGGCCTTCTTGATGATGACGTCATGTTAGGGTTTGACGAAGATGTTGGGCTTTGCTGCCACTTGGACACGACATGATGACTTGAGATGTGACAGGGCGCTTGATGATGGTCTTCACCTTGTTGCACTCCTTGATGATGACATGTGGCCTTTGGAGGCATTCTCCTTGATGATGACTTGACGTCACCACACATGTGACCATATGATGTATTATTTTCATGTTTTAGCATTGTAAAGGCTATTTTGAGGGGTCAACCCCATTCCTAGCATGGATTGTTGACATTTTACTCGAATTATGTGGACAAATGTGCTTGGTTACCTCACATAAATAGAGGAAGCACTTATTTCATTTTCAAAAATCATCACATCTCCTCAAAAAAGTGGGAGAGCTACTCTAGAAAAGTTCATCGTGTTCTTCTTTTGTCTCTTGGAGTCTATGTGCACCTCTTGGAGTGACTTTGGATGGATGTTTTATCTTGTTGATGGTGATTCTTCATGGATTAGGGTTTCCTCATGCTACTACGCTTTGTTTGTAAGTGCTTACATTGACTGCATGTGGTATTTCTTGGTTTACCTTGGTAATTTGCTCTATTAGAGTGGTAATTTTGCATGTTATCTTGATATTTCTGAAGTTTTGAAACCCTGAGTGGAAGGATTAAGAGTGGTTATCCCCTTCCCTTGTTGCTTTCACCTTTAACTTGTTGAAGCATTTAAGATTTGCTCTAAGGGTTAGGAGTGGCTATCCCTTAAGATTTATCTTAGCTATGGATTGAAGCTAGGGTTTAGGAGTGGCTATCCCCTTAGGTTCAAGACCTAGTTCAATTCAACTTCCTTTGCTAGACGCACTAGAGAAAGTGGGATGGCACCTAGGGTTTATGAGTGGATAAACCTTAGGAGTCTTCCTTTGAGGTTTGACTTGGTTCTATAAGGGGATAGCTCTAAGTCTCAAACCTTCACCTTCTCTCTTGCTTGGCCTCCTTGAATGTATTTTCTTGACTCCATTTGCCCTAGGAAAGTAAAACGGCACTAGTCTAGTTGATTGCAAGTGATGATTGAAACCCTAGTTAAATTAAATACTCTCTCTCAAAACGCTCTCCTAAATTAAATTTATGACATCATTTGCAAGCTAATTGTACTCTAACGTTTGGTAAAATCATTGGTTTACTTCTTGTTGTCATAAATTGTTTGGTACAGCCATTAGGGCTGCAGATTTTTGCTGCAAACTTACTTAATATTGTGGCAAAACTTGTCCAGAAAATTGTTTTAGCAATTGGATATTGTTTCCTTTGTTGTGAGCTAAATTTAGAGAGTCAATTGCTAATTTTCTCAATTGTATTTCTTATTGTTGTTATAAATCTTTCATTGCTGATATAAACCGGTTGACTGCTGCAAATTTACAACGGCAATAGGTTTTGTTGGTTATCTAGTGTCTAAAGGTGATTGATATGTTCTATAACTTGGTAATTGATGATTTTATGCACTAAAGAGTTTGTTGTCTCTCACAGGTTGACCAATTACCTTGTTCAAACCAATTTATCCCTTCACCTCTCCTAGACCTAGATTGAACATCTTAGTGACCAAGATAGGGGGTTGTAGGCTTGGTTAATTTTACTATTTGATCACTTGAAGTCACTAGGGAAGCCTCCCTTGTGTTGGACTTCTTTCCTTCACTAAAACGAGGGAAGTATTTGCTTATAGGTGACAATGGTAGATATTTCCAATAGTTACACAAGATCGGTATCTCGTGGGGCTTTGCACAAGTACAAATCATGTGATAACAACACCATCACCATGAAGTCATCCCAACACGTTTTCATCCACCATACTTACACTTAGATGGGTTTCTCGAGAAATATACCTCTACCTAGACACTGACACACTAAATAGGGTCTCTTGATGGTCCTCCCATACCTAAACTTGCCAAATTGCATAAAGTCTTGAGCTAATGTGAAGTTTGAAGGGGATGCCTAATGTAAATTGCTTATGTGGCTTTTGTATTAAATGATGGCCTACTTTGTATGCTTCTAAGGACTCTTGAACCTTGTGATTGTTGGACTTACTTGATTCAATGGCTTTGATTGATTTTGGTGCACCTAACATGGTCTTTTGGAGGAGGTCCCATGCTTTCACCCAAAACGTTGTGCATTTTATACAAGTCATGGCACATGTGATGCAGAGCGTTGGCCCACTTGATGACTTGACCCATGCATGTACATCCTCTCACACCTCTTAGACCTTGGACGATGGACATATGAGCTTTAGTTTTACAAATATGGTCATGTTGGCACACATATGGCAAAAATCCCACATCTTGGAGAGTGCACCCTGAAGGTTATTGGACATTAGTTGGAGTATGTTGCACTTGGAGATGCTTGGATACCATTCAGAGAGGTGATGCACACTCACTCCACCTTGGACGTTGACCCTTCCACCTTGGACATTGAGCATATGGATGATGACGTCATGCACTATCATGCCTTCATGATGGTTGGGGCTTTGCTTGCCATTGGGGCACCACTTTGAAGTTTGATGCTGAGATGGGATCCTTAACGATGAGACATGACCTTTGATGAGGAGATGCCACTTAGACCATGCTTGGACCTTTTGGATGATGACACTTTTCCTTTGGAGGCCTTTTACACCCTCTTAGAGAATGACATCACCCACACGTGTGACCTAGGAGGGTTTCTTTTCATGTCTTAGCATGTATGTTTATTGTTTGAGGCTATTTGAGAGGTCGACCCAACTTGTATCATGGATTTATTATTGTTTTAGAGATTATTGTGGACATATGCGCTAGGGTTGTCTCATATGCGCTAGGGTTGGCACAGAGTTGACTCCTAACATTAGTTACCACCCCCAGACAGATAGTCAGACAAAGATTGTAAACAAGTGGCTCGAGGGGTATTTACGTAACTATGTGTCCGGGCAAAAGAAGGCATGGGTTAAGTAGTTGCATTTGGGGGAACATTGTTATAATACTACTTATCAAATGTCCATTGGTGTTACCCCATTCCGAGCATTGTATGGCTATGATGCTCCTTCATTTGTTGAATTGGCGTTTGGGAATAGCAGGGCTCCCAAAGCCAAGGATTGGATCTAGGAGAGTCAAGACATCCTAGAGGCTCTCAAGGACAATTTATAGAAAGCACAGAATCAACAGAAGATCTATGCAGATAGGCATAAGGTCGAGCACACTATTGAGCTGGGGGACTTGGTATTTTTGAGGTTACAGCCATACAGACAATCTTCACTGAAGAAAAGTGGTGCAGAAAAACTAAAGCCACGCTTTTATGGCCTCTACAAGGTGATTCGGAGAGTTGGAGAGGTAGCTTATGAGCTTGAGTTGTTGGAAGGGAGTAAGATCCACAATGTGTTTCATGTTTCGTGCCCCAAGAAGGCATTGGGACAACAAGTCACTTCTTCGACAGAGTTACCTCCATTGGATGAGGAGGGGCAGCTAGTGTTGGTTCCTGAGGAGGTTTTGGGGGTCCGAGAGAAAAAATTGCATAACAGGGTGATCCAAGAGACCTCATCAGGTGGAGAGACTTGCCAGCAGAGGATGTCACATGGGAAGGCGACCAGATCTTGCAACATCCTAACTTGCAGTTGCTTGAGGACAAGCAATCTCGAGAAGGGAGGACTGTAATGTCCCTTTCCAAATGATCTCTCCAAGAGATTGATGTAATAGCCTAAGTGATTCTCGTAGGCTATAGTCAGTGGGAAAAGGAGATTAATTAATTACTTAATGTCATCAGGGCGAAAAAGTAATTAATTAAAAAGGTGGTTTAAGTGACTTTGAGCTCATAAAGTCACTTTACTTTATTAAAAGGGAAAAAGGGTCGAAAAAGGGTCAACGAGGAAATAAAAGAGGAATGAGGGCGCCCTCTCTCATTATGCATTGTTAATTTCTAAAAACGAAATTGAGAGAGCTCTTGTGGCTTTGGCTCTTGGGACGAAAAACCCTAGAGGAAGATTGGGTTCAGTGGTGAGACTATCCACCCTAGCCGATCGTGGATGAGAGATCATTCATATCTTTCATTGTTCTTCATTGTGGTTGAGTATCCATCATTTGGCAGCTGAGTTTTCTTGGATAGGGCTCGATTTTGCTTGAGGATCGAATTCTACTTGTCAAAGGGTGATTTTCTATGTTGGAGGCCAAATCTTGGTTTTGTTGGGCCGATTGTGTGTGTTGGTTGAGATACCTTCATTTGTTGGGCAAGTTTCACTGTTGGAGGGCCGAGTTAGCTTATTAGTGGGCAATTACTGTGGTTGTTGGGGCAAACTTAGTGTTGAGGGGTTGAGCATTTGCTGACTAGGAGGCAGCGGACCCATTGTTGAGTCAAATCTATTGTAGGAGGGCATATTTACTGTTAAGTTTCTTGCTTAAGTTGTTATTATTAATCCTGGGTTCCATAGTAATTATTACAGTTATAACAACAGCATAATAAGGATCTTATTGAAAGAAACAAGATCACAAAGTACACAAGCATTTATCCTGGAAACCCTCAAGGGGAAGAAAACCCAGCAAAACTTCTTTAATATAGATTCAATAACCAAGTTCAGTACGAAAATAACTCTCTCTCTACGAGAGACAAACTACCATGAAGCTAGACCAGAAAATAATCAAAGAACCATAGCCAATCCAATGCCAAGACAATAAACCAAACACTAGAGAATATCCTCTCCCAAGCAATGCGCCTCTCTCTTCCTTCTTCCGGCAACTGGTAACTGCAGCTTCCTTCAATACTCGCGCACTAGATGAGTGAGTTAAGTGAGTGAACAAATGAGGCGTTGGCTTCCTTTATTTATACAAACTGGCAAGCGTTGAAAGGAGGTGTCTCTTCACTAGCAAGGCCGACTTCTCTTTCTGGGTAGTTAGAACCACTTTAATTTGCCTGGGGGCCGACTTCTTAATTTGCATATTGCATTTAGGATTTGACCAATCCGCAAAAGGGGATAAGAATATTCTTTGCAATTACACAATATTTCAACACTCCCTCTTAACAAGAAGGATATTCTTTATCTTTTGGCATATCATTGGATGTCATCATCAACTGAACAATATCATCTAGGCAATATCATCAACTGGATAATCATCATCAACTGGACAACAGCATCAACTGGATAACATCATCAACTAGGTAACAGCATCCACTGGATAACATCATCAATTGGACAACATCATCAACTAGGTAACATCATCAACTGGGCAACAACATCAACTGGGTAACATCATCAACTGGGCAACATCATCAACTGGATAACAAGAAGCATCAATATAATCCACTTGGTCATCTGGCATCACGATCACTGACTGGTTCTCCATGAATCCATATTAAAGAAGTTTTGTTCTCTTTATCTTCACGCAGAAGATACTCTTTCTTTCTTCCATCTTCACGCAGAAGATACTCTTTCTTATCTTCACACAAAAGATATCTTATCTTCACACAGAAGATGTCTTATATTCACACAGAAGATATTCTATGAGTTTTTCCATTCCTTTTATGTTCTTCGTTCTCTTGTAGTCATCTATCTCACCCATCCACTGGGGAGGACTACTACCATAGCTTCACTCCTAGTCATCCCACATGAACTAGAGAAGCTAAGATGCTAGCCTCGGCAAGACTAGACTCCCTCCACGCAGGATCATGACACAAACCTCAAGAGCCAACTAACCATTCCACATGGTCAAGATTTGTGTTCCAAGCTACTCAATCCTTGGCTAGAGGAGAGTATCTGCTCGTTGCCCCTTGGAGAAACATCCACACTCCTCTCTATGAGGGTGGTCACACCCCTCTCTACGAGGGTATTCTAGTATGTCCCTAGAGTATCCAAAACTCAACACTTGGATAGAGGCCAACCTTGGCAAATTTCTCATTCCCCTTCTCTACGAAGGTCTCTTCCTTCTCTATGAAGGTCTCTTCTCTTTTCCTTCTTTATGAAGGTCTACCTATGGGATTGCTCATTCCTTCTCTACGAAGGTCTCTTATGTAATATCACGAGTGCCTTCTTGAATTCGAACATTTCTTTCTTTCTGACTTCATACTGGATCAACCTGCTCCCTCTACATCTATAAGAACAATACTGGAGCAACCTACAGTTACCTGCATATCATCAACTATATATGAGTATCCATCTTTCTCTTTATCTTGAACATTTATGTTCTGCATCTTTAGGAGCCTCCTGCTCCTATATAAATATTGGATACTGTCCGGTTCTTATTGACTGTCACCATATCATAAGTCCTTCTCATGTTGTCTAACTTCTGCAAATCAAGGCATAAGTTCTTTCTTCCAAGACCTGTAAACTTACTTACAGTATGCTTTATGAGATATGTCACTTAGCCAATCAGTCAGTAACCATAAGCAGTAATCAAATAAAACTGTATCATGATTTCTATCAAAGTAGTACACATCTTTTCTTAAGCAAAACTTGTTCAACCATGTACACATCTGAAACCCTAATCATGAATGAGACTTTTGAACTCTTTTTCACTCTAGCTATGAAATTACCAAATTTTCCCTTACTATCATAGCTAAACACATACCTTTGTCACTCTCATGAGTGATCATACCTAAAATAAATATTTTATCTCTTTCTTTATCCTCTTCTTTGATACTTCCTTCATAAATCTGCATAGACACTGAAATAAAACGAGGTTAATTAACATTCTCACAAAAATCTAACTTGTAATGATAAAGTATTAAAGTAAACAAGATACTAAAAATAAACATGGATACGTATCTTTTGTTTTTGTGTGGGGAGGCTCCACGGACTCCACCATTTGCTATCTTTCTTCAGATCAACTATCTTCAACTTAAAGTACATAATCCTCAATTTCTACTAAGGCTTTCATTGAGGGAGGAGATTCCTCTTCCTCTGCCACATGTGTTAGATGCTTTCTTTTCCCTTTTCCTTGAGGACAGTCATAGGAAAAGTGTCCCAACTTTTTACAGTTGTAGCATCTGATCTTTGAAACATCTTTCTTCTTATCTGGAACTCTTACGGAGTTAGCTTCTTTATCTACAAGTCTAGATTCTTTGTGTGTGCAATCTGCCCATAACTTATCAAACTTGGGTAACTTGTTTCTTTCACACACTCCTTGTACAAAAGGAATCCAAAATGTTGGAAACCCATTTATGGTTGTGGTTACAAGCTCTTTGTCACTAATGACATCTCCAATATCTGCAACCTGATCTCTAATCTGAGAAACTCTCATCAAATAGGATGAGACAGATTCTGAGTTTTCCATCTTCATATTACGAAGTTGATTTCTTAAGGCAAGATTCTGGCTAATGTCTTTGCTTTCATATAACCTGTTGAGTGTTTCATACATTTGCCTTGTTGTCTGTAGTTTGGATATATGAGGGATCAAGTGATCCTTTACTGAATCCGACACGATTCTCTTTGCTTTCTTTTCATTCTTCTTATGCTTGGTCTTTTGCTCTTCTTCCTCTGGTTCTGATACACCCACTGTAACACGTTCTAGGAGATCATTCTCGTCTAGAATCATCTGCAACCTATGCTTCCAAGATCTGAAGTTTCCAGATCCTTCCAACCTATCTTCTACCCTCATACCAGTTGCCATTCTTTCTTGTAGTAGAAACCCTAGCCCTTCGAGCTATAGAAATAATAGAAAAATCAAATTTCTTGGATCTGAAAACTAAACTCACCAAAAGATGTGTTGGACTAAGGCGAGTATGCCGGTATAGTCAATTTCTAACCCTTGAAACTGGACTTGCGAAATTCTGGACTGCAGCTTTTGGTACTGGTTCTGGTTTCTTGGTTTTCTGTTACTTCTGGTTTTCTGGTACTTCTAGTTTTCTGGTTTTCTAGTACCAGTGAAAACTAGGGTTTCACTTTCTGGGAGTTCTATCCACTAAAAATCTTTGATTCTTGTGCCAAAAGATGTGCCTAGGAAGGGCACAATTCCCAATGTGGTTTGCAGCCAAAAATTCCAAATATTCAAGAAACCCTAATTTTTGAATCCCGACAAAACTGAAGTCTGAATCTGCGACAATGCTCTTTTAGGCCTGCTCTGAAACCATGTTAAGTTTCTTGCTTAAGTTGTTATTATTAATCCCGGGTTCAATAGTAATTATTACAGTTATAACAATAGCATAATAAGGATCTTACTGAAAGAAACAAGATCACAGAGTACACAAGCATTTATCCTGGGAAACCCTCAAGGGCAAGAAAACCCAACAAAACTTCTTTAATATAGATTCAATAACCAAATTCAGTACCAGAATAACTCTCTCTACGAGAGACAAACTACCATGAAGCTAGACAAGAAAATAATTAAAGAACCATAGCCAATCCAATGCCAAGACAATACCAAACACGAGAACATCCTCTCCCAAGTAATGCACCTCTCTCTCTTCCTTCTTTCGGCAACTGGTAACTGCAGCTTCCTTCAATACTTGCGCACTAGATGAGTGAGTTGAGTGAGTGAACAAATGAGGCGTTGGCTTCCTTTATTTATACAAACTGGCAAGCATTGAAAGGAGGTGTCTCTTCACTAGCAGGGCCGACTTCTCTTTCTAGGTAGTTAGAACCACTTTAATTTGCCTAGGGGTCGACTTATTAATTTGCATATTACATTTAGGATTTGACCAATCCGCAAAAGGGGATAAGAATATTCTTTGCAGTTACACAATATTTCAACATTTACAGCCATACTTACCTTGTTGGGTCACTTCTTAACCTACAGGCCTGCACATCTTCAACAGGAAAAAAAATATCAGGTTCCTTATTCACTATTGTTGCATTAATTGATGGGGTTTAACTGTACTTATGTTATCTTAAATATTTAATGCAATAGATATTTTGGGGGTCTTTATATTGTGTTTTTATTGTAAATCACAATAGAGTATGAATCGCACATAAACTGTTGTGAGCATCTTTGTATGCCAACTGTTTGACAAATTGTCTACACCATAAAACTTAGAAAAAAATCCAAAAAAAAATATTGGGGTTATTACACTAGAAGTTTAGAACCAGGATATAAAATTAAAATTATTAAATCCATCCATCATTAGTAAGATGTAAGTCTCCAACGAACACATTTTGTCAACCGAATCACAAAGATTTTGTCTATTGACGTGCAAAGAGGCATCCTGAATGCTTCTACACAAGTGGCATATCCATTATGATGGCAACCATACAATGCATATGCATTCTGATGGCCACCATACAATGCAAAGAGATTGAACATTCATGTGTATCTATAAGCAATGATTATTAAAAACACATTAAAAATCAATTACTAAATGACAACTCGGTTGAATGGTGAACTAAACTACCAAACTTTATCAAATTTGTGTGGTTTCTAATTAAATGCACTAAATTTCAAATTTGATCCTTAAAATTCGACGAAACCAGTGACTTACCATACCTATGAAAACACATATGTCAAACTATGCAGAGAACCAATGATGAAGTGCCATGTTGAAGACCCAAAGGAGCCAATGAATGAGCTTGTATGTGCAGAGGATTATTTCAAAAACTATGCAATCATGGCTCAATCTATAGTTCCACTACTAGAGGATACACTTAACAAAGGCAATGAAGCTATATGGAAGATGCATTTTGACGAAGCCCGATCTAGGACAGGTGTATGGGCAAGGATTACATTTACATCCCCTCAAGGTGAGATCACATCTTTCTCTTTAGGTTAGAATTTGCTTGCATTAATAATATTGCAAAGTATGAAGCATTATTGTTGGGATTGGAGTTGACAAGAGAAATGAGTATAAAGATGCTAAGAGATTCCAATCTGGTAGTGTTGAGAGTAAGAAACCAATTTGTTGCAAAGAATGAGAGATTGAAGTAATACAGACATGCAATATGGGACAATAGAGTTGTCTGATGCATTTTCTATCATTATTGTCACGAGGGAAGAAAATGTTTAGGCAGATGCATTGGTTGTTGTAGTGGCGACTCTTCAACCATGTGAAGAAATTATTCAAAGCAAACATAAGAGGGAAGCTGTTTTAGGCCTTCTATCCCAAATAATTTTGAACATTGGCAATTTTTTCATGATGATGCACAAGTGATTAGATCCTTGAATAACCTACAGGATTTCTACTATTACCAAATAAATTGGCAAGGTGAAGATGATGAAGGACCAAAAATCATGCAAGTGAAGGAGAATAAGATTCCCAAGGATCTTATTCCACTAAAGAAGATTTTTTATCAACATGACATGTTCAAGAAGTCATGGGAGACAAGTAAGCCTAAAGATAGTGTGCGAATAAATATTGGATCAGAATAAAGCCTGAAGCACATCTGGAATGGAAAAGGTTGTTCTGTCAAAGAGAGAAGAGAAATTGAAGCCCTTATCAAAGAATACAAGGATATATGCATGGACTTATGATGATCTCAAGGCTTATAAGGGAGAAATTCTTCAGCATACAATCCCATCGAAGGATGGAACCAAATGTTAATTTTCAACATCCTCTGAATACCATGTTAAAATCTCAATTCCAATTACCTAGATAAATTATTACCTTGTGTATTTCCTTGCTGAAAAGTAAATTACTACACATAGAATAAAATATACTAACAGGAAATAAAACAACAGAAGCAAAAACTAGAAACCAAACTTCACACAACACACAAAAATTCCGCCCTTCAAAAATTCTCCTCAGATCTGTCTGTTGGATACTCAAATCTACACTAGATCTGCAAGTTAGTCCTCAGATCTGCAAGTCAATCCTCAAATCTGCAAGATCTACCTACTGGTACCTCAGATCAACTAGATATGCTTGTTGATACCTCGGATATGCACTAGTACCTCATATCTGCTACATCTACTTGTTGGTACCTCAAATCTGCTAGATTTGCCTGTCGATACCTCAGATTTGCACTAGATCCGTCCGCTGGTACCTGTTGTTGCTATTGGACGACCCAAAAATCTGTCTTTCGATTTTTGGTTGTCGAGTTTCTCCTATTGCTACACCTTTACACCTTCCTCCTTTGGACTTGATCTCTAGATGAAAGTCTTTCTTCACCTATCCAAGATACCCTTGAATCACATCCTTCGTGACTCAAGCACTTGAGCAAAAGTCCTTCTTGGCTCCTGTCCTTTGATCCCCTCAAGTCACGGTCCTTTGTGACTCAAGCACTTGAGCAAAAGTCCTTCTTTGTTCCCAAGTGGATGACTCCAACACATGAGCAAAAGTCCTTCCCTGTGTGCTCTCTTGTGTCTTTCTCCTTCACCTAGCCTTGCTTTTATAATCTTGAGTTATGACCGAATCAAACATAACCCTAATCTCCAAAGTGATTGACGATTGAGATTAGATCTCAACTCACTTGAGATCAATGGCTAAGATTCATTTAATTTACTAATGCTAATAACTTTAGCATTTCATTAAATTAAACTCACTTTAATTATAAAAGCACTTTACTCTAATAATTCCTTTAATTAAAGTAAATTGCTAAGGTAGAAGGCTTTGGATAACTTCCACACGTCTAGACACAGAAGGTTTGGTTCTCAGATGTGTTGATTCTGCAAAGGTGAAGGAGCTCATGACTGAGTTGCACAATGGGTTATGTAGAGGACATTATGTAGCCAAAACTACCACCCATAATGTTGGATATTATTGGCAAAATATCTTTACCGATGTTCATGCTTTTGTCAAGTCATGCTAGCCTTGTCACTCTTTGAAAGAAAACAAAATCTAGTAACCTTACCTTTGCAGCTTGTGGTAGTAGAAGCACCTTTCCAACAGCGAGAGCTCAATTATATTGGAGAATTCCATTGAAACTCTAGTAGTGGTTCCAAGTTCCAAATGGATCATTATGCGAGCAAACAAATTACTTCACAAGATGGGTGGAGGTGATACCCACAAAGTAATCATTGAGTTTTTGGAGGAAAGAATCATCACAAGTTTTGGAATCCCAACAAAAATCATTAAAAACAATGCCCAAGCATTCAAGTCTATTGAGTTAGAAAAGTTTTGTTTTGATTATGAAATTGTTTTGGCACCCTCATCAAATTATTACCCATAGGAAAATGGATTGGTTGAGTCTAGCAACAAGAATTTGATGAGAATAATAAAGAAGATCGTGGGGGACAATAATAAGTGCTTGGATAGCAAGCTCAAATTTGCCTTGTGGGTTGATCGAATCACCAAGAAGGAAGCTACAGGGAAGAGTCCATTTGAGTTGGTGTATATGGAGTGAATGTAACTTTGCAATCCACCTGAAGATACCAATATACAAGTTGTTGTAGCATTTCACTTTAGATCAACAAGCAGCCCAGAAAAGAACTGATCAGTTAGTGGAGCTAGAAGAAAATAGGAAGAAGGCTTTTGACCATTTAGCAGAAAATCAAGATAAAGTCAAAGGCGAGTTTGATAAGAAGGTTCGACAAGAATTTTTAGCCAGAGATTTTGAAGTTCTCTTACACTCTGCAGAGAGTACAGTTCCTATATGGAGCGAATTGTTACCGCGTGGAGATTTTGATGCACATATGGAGAATATCCTTGTTTGAATGAGCACAAGAGACCCTTGACATGGTCAACATCCACTTCATAGACATTATTGATACGAAGAAAAGGCATTAAATGACCTCTACGAAGGGAGTTCTTGTTTCTAAGGAAAGTAAAACCATCCTTTCAAACCTACAATTAATGATGGAAGGGTCAACCCCGATGTGAGGGGTTCCAAAATGGAGAAAAGGTCAAAAGGTTATTATATCTTTAAATTGTTACGAGGTAGACCTTGACCTAATTATGACCAATAATTATAATTTTAAGTTGTTCAAGGGTTAGCCTTGGCCTAATTTAGAAAAGCGAACATAAAATAAAACCCAAAGTGGAAAAGGGTCATTAATTGCACCACTTGCTTGGAGGAAAGGAAGTGTGCTAGGGCTAAACTGAATGCTTGGGAGAGGTGCACCCTTTCCTTAGGAGTTGCCAAGTGTCCTTTGGATGTTTGTAAAGGTAATGAAAGGGGTGCTTGGAGGAGAACCCTAATTGGGAGTTATTGTAACATCCCCATTTTCAAACCCCGAACTAGCGATACATATATTGTAGATGTCATATATGGCCGAGAGCCAAGTGATGTATATTGTAAATATAGCATATGTTCAAGAGCCAAATGTAATATTACATCGAAGCGATGTAATATGTAAATGATGTAAATTGAAATATAATGAATGAAATGTATCGTCGGTTGCAAACGGACACGGACGGAGATTGGGGGCTAAGTATCCACAAGAGAGGGAAGGGGTCAAAGGGGGAGAATTACCCATGTCTATTAAACCAAAACCCATTTCTCATTTCCTTCAAAAGTATCCTTACCATGAACCTTCCATTAGTTGTTGAGTGTTCTAGAGCCCAATCATTGAATTCATGTAAAAGGGTTGGTGTGAGAGTCACTTCCCACAGTTACTGAGAGAACGAAGGCTAAGTACAATCAGCTTCAGGAAGAGTGCAAGTCAAGCAAGCAAGAGAAAGAGAGGAAATTCGTATGGGTAGGAGACCAGAATTATGCATTCACGTTTTTTGCATAGAGAGTTGTTTTTACAAAGAGTTTTCTGGCCAGTAATGAAGTTCTGAGTATTGGAGATTGAAGGCAATTGTTGTGGACATGTTTGTTGTTTGGAGCTGTGATTTCGTGGAGAAAGAGGTTGTGTGCCGAGGAGCGACGAGTTGTTCAAAATTTGTCCAAGAAGCATGTGTTTTGGTTGTTGGGTGAAGTTGTGTTGCAGCTGTAGAATTCCTGAAGTCCCAGCAAGTGGAATTATTGTCTAACCTGTGCTGGAAGCCATGGAGGGGAGTGGAAAGGCTTGAGGGACTCTGAGTAGTGAAGGGGGATTCCCTCCCTTGGGTTGTACAAGTTGAGGGAAAGTTTGTTGCTGGACTGGAATTAGCTAAGAGTTTAACTGCTGAAAGGGGAACATTATCCAGCCTTGGGAACCTCTGTCTCTTGTGGATTCATAGCCTCAACTCAGGGGTGTCTTGTTGTTGAGAACTGGAACAGCAAGGCTACGGTTGGGAGGAACGTCTGTCCTCTGCAGCGGGTTGCATAGATTTAAGATAAGTGTTCTTGTTTGTTGTGTTAATCCATGTTATATGTTGATATGGTTGTTGTGTAAATTACTCTGAGTTATGCTGGTTAAATGCTACTTGCTGTGAGCAAAATGATGCACTCAAATATTTATTCATATGGTTGAATGTTACTGTATGTTATTTAGTTGTTGCTATGCACAGTTGAGCAATTCTATTCACGTATTTGAGTAGCATAGACAATGTCAAGTGTATGAATGTCACAATGTTGGTTATTCCCGCATTTATAATTAGTATCAAAAAAATTTAGTGAGTCATTTTAGCAGTGACGTGACCCCGCTAGGGGTTGGTTACGTTACAGTTATGTTGTGATGGAAACATATAACTAGTAGAGCAAGAATGGGCAAAAGGGTGTGAAAGAAATGTGAAGAAATTCAAAGGGACTTAGTTGAAGATCTAGTTGACGCAAAGGAAGCTTAAGGGAATCTTCTATGTGAGATTCATCAGTTTCTTTCTCTTTCATGGCTAAATTTGATTGCTAAAGTTACCTTTATAAATCTCCTATAAGGATCTTTTGAAGGACAGTTTTGTTCCATAAAGAAGAATTGAGGTTGAGGTGCAACCCTCCTTATTGTTTGTTGTTTTATCATTGATCAATACATGATTTGATGTTGTCATTTCCATCACTAGAGAGGTTGTTGTTGTCTTTTAATGTCCATGATTGCACATCTTTACTATTGATTTGCAATTGTGAAATAGGCACACCTTTGGAAGGGCCCTTTCTTAAATTTTGCATATTAAAGAAGGCATGTGGTTAATTGGAGCATGTTAATAACAACCTAATTACACCTCCATCCATCAATATTCAAACCCTCTTGAATTTGATATAGAGTCCATCACCCAACTATTAAATTCTCTTCAACCCAACACCCAGCAATTAGTTCCAAAAAAATCATGTCTACTGAATAAAAGCACAGCTAAGTTATTAACAAATCATTAGCAGAAGCAAAATAACACATTGCACACAAGATTTCTAGGTAAATTACCACTGGAAAAAACCCTAAGGGAAAACCAATACCTTGTTGATTTTATTAAATAAAATCCTAGGCTCTCGTTTTGGGATAATGGCCCACTTGAGGAAAATACTAATGAGCAAATAGTCGAGCCTTACAAACCTCAAGATCAGTCATTCAATCTTGCTGGTTGGCTGTTATCTCCCTTGTTGCCCCTTTACTCCTTTCCTCAACCCCTGCCCCTGCACACTTGGATGGAAGTCCTTCTCCACCCAATCAATGAGATCTCATTCACTCATTCTGTGTGTGTATACTCCTCTCACTTAGGTTGTCTTTTATAACCTTGAGTTTACCCTAAATCCAAAACCCTAAATCTCCAAAGTGATCAACAATTGAGATCTAATCTCGCGTTCACTTGAGATCAATGGCTAGGATTTAATTTAATTACTAATGCCAAAAATATTAGCATTTAATTAAAATAAACTCACTTTATTACGAAAGTAGATTCACTTAAATAATTAACTTATAAAGTGAATTTCCTAAAGTTGAGAGGCATTAAGCACAACTCCCACATGTTAGACACAAACCAACGTGGAAGTACATGTCCGATGCTACTAAAACATCAATGCTCCCTCTTAGCGAGGAAGGTACTTCCACCACCTAGAAGTGGCTCTGTCTTCGCTATCATATTCGCTACCATGGCTCCTCTCCAATCCACGCGATTGGTTGCTTCCTCTTAAACGAAATCTATCCCAGCCATCTCGTTCGAGCCCTTCTTCGAAGACTTCCCTTTGAACAAGCTCCTAGAAGCCTCATGCTTTTGAGCATCATGCATGGCCATCTCATACCATGACTCCTCCTTGATAGAATTGGAAGGCTTCTCCTTCCCATATGAACCTGAAGGTTGACTCCCTTTGATATTCTCAACCTTTGGAGTTACCTGCTCCTTCTTCTCTACCACTTTGTTGCTTCCCAGCAAGCCACCCAGCAAAAAAAATTCACTACCCGAAGTTGCCCACAACCTTCTGCTGCTACCCAGGGGTCCTACGGTCTGCCTGACTACTACTGGGTGGCCCACAGCCTACCCGCGTTACCTATTCCGTGGCTACTAACTCTGTCGCCCCTTGCTCCTTTCTTTGCTTGCAACTCGTGCAACTTGCAACTACTTACCCCAACGGCCACCTTCTCTACGGTTGCAACTCCACGCCCAGTCTGCACCCACGTGCGGCTGGCATCTGCCGCCTGATAGCACCGAGGGATCCCTACCTGGAGGCTGCCTCTCTACAACCTAAAACCACAACCTCAACGCTATCTTTGCTACACGTGATCGTACGATCAACCACGACTGCAACTCCTCTAGCCCAGCCGAGCCACCACTGCTCACAGCTCCTCTGTCAACTCGTGCGAACTCTCCAAGTGGTTGCACTTCATGCACCTCCCACTCCAGCATCCGAATTTCCTCCCTGGGAGCTCATTGCCACTCTGCAACTCCTCTGTCGACGCTATGGCTACCGGCTACAGCTGCCAACTGTGCTGGCAGTTGTGGCTGCACAACCCAGCTGCTTCGCACAACTCCATGACCACAACTTAATCCACGACCACGACCTCCTTCGCCCAGTTGCTCAACCCGACTCTCAGCACACGATCCACACAACTCGATCTCAACCAATATGTGCCGCTATTGTACAGCGGTCATACGGTACCTCATTTTTTTTGGTTATTTTCTTGTTTGTTGAGCCTACAGATATAAAGAAAAAAAAAATCATGTTGCAGCAAAAATTACGATCCGTAAAAACTTGGCTTCCTCCTCAGAGTTGATCTAGCTCTAATACCATGTTAAATTCTCTTCAACCCAACACCTAGCAATTAGTTCCAAATGTTAGAATATAGAAGATTGTGCTCGTTTTACCATTGACGATACCCTCGTCACCCAACCATAGGCCAAATCCACCCTCCGAGCACCTTCACCTTGACAGAGAAGAGAATCCTGCACCAACCAAGAATAGAAACCAAGCTGATCAGATAATCCCACCCAGAAGCTAGCGCACACTTTCCCAAAGACTTGAGCACAAGACTGCCACTGTGCTGCGCAGATCCAGTTCTCTCTGCAACT
>ML806774.1:0-13937 GCA_009831015.1 Picea engelmannii | reverse complement strand
CTACAAGGTGATTCGGAGAGTTGGAGAGGTAGCTTATGAGCTTGAGTTGTTGGAAGGGAGTAAGATCCACAATGTGTTTCATGTTTCGTGCCCCAAGAAGGCATTGGGACAACAAGTCACTTCTTCGACAGAGTTACCTCCATTGGATGAGGAGGGGCAGCTAGTGTTGGTTCCTGAGGAGGTTTTGGGGGTCCGAGAGAAAAAATTGCATAACAGGGTGATCCAAGAGACCTCATCAGGTGGAGAGACTTGCCAGCAGAGGATGTCACATGGGAAGGCGACCAGATCTTGCAACATCCTAACTTGCAGTTGCTTGAGGACAAGCAATCTCGAGAAGGGAGGACTGTAATGTCCCTTTCCAAATGATCTCTCCAAGAGATTGATGTAATAGCCTAAGTGATTCTCGTAGGCTATAGTCAGTGGGAAAAGGAGATTAATTAATTACTTAATGTCATCAGGGCGAAAAAGTAATTAATTAAAAAGGTGGTTTAAGTGACTTTGAGCTCATAAAGTCACTTTACTTTATTAAAAGGGAAAAAGGGTCGAAAAAGGGTCAACGAGGAAATAAAAGAGGAATGAGGGCGCCCTCTCTCATTATGCATTGTTAATTTCTAAAAACGAAATTGAGAGAGCTCTTGTGGCTTTGGCTCTTGGGACGAAAAACCCTAGAGGAAGATTGGGTTCAGTGGTGAGACTATCCACCCTAGCCGATCGTGGATGAGAGATCATTCATATCTTTCATTGTTCTTCATTGTGGTTGAGTATCCATCATTTGGCAGCTGAGTTTTCTTGGATAGGGCTCGATTTTGCTTGAGGATCGAATTCTACTTGTCAAAGGGTGATTTTCTATGTTGGAGGCCAAATCTTGGTTTTGTTGGGCCGATTGTGTGTGTTGGTTGAGATACCTTCATTTGTTGGGCAAGTTTCACTGTTGGAGGGCCGAGTTAGCTTATTAGTGGGCAATTACTGTGGTTGTTGGGGCAAACTTAGTGTTGAGGGGTTGAGCATTTGCTGACTAGGAGGCAGCGGACCCATTGTTGAGTCAAATCTATTGTAGGAGGGCATATTTACTGTTAAGTTTCTTGCTTAAGTTGTTATTATTAATCCTGGGTTCCATAGTAATTATTACAGTTATAACAACAGCATAATAAGGATCTTATTGAAAGAAACAAGATCACAAAGTACACAAGCATTTATCCTGGAAACCCTCAAGGGGAAGAAAACCCAGCAAAACTTCTTTAATATAGATTCAATAACCAAGTTCAGTACGAAAATAACTCTCTCTCTACGAGAGACAAACTACCATGAAGCTAGACCAGAAAATAATCAAAGAACCATAGCCAATCCAATGCCAAGACAATAAACCAAACACTAGAGAATATCCTCTCCCAAGCAATGCGCCTCTCTCTTCCTTCTTCCGGCAACTGGTAACTGCAGCTTCCTTCAATACTCGCGCACTAGATGAGTGAGTTAAGTGAGTGAACAAATGAGGCGTTGGCTTCCTTTATTTATACAAACTGGCAAGCGTTGAAAGGAGGTGTCTCTTCACTAGCAAGGCCGACTTCTCTTTCTGGGTAGTTAGAACCACTTTAATTTGCCTGGGGGCCGACTTCTTAATTTGCATATTGCATTTAGGATTTGACCAATCCGCAAAAGGGGATAAGAATATTCTTTGCAATTACACAATATTTCAACACTCCCTCTTAACAAGAAGGATATTCTTTATCTTTTGGCATATCATTGGATGTCATCATCAACTGAACAATATCATCTAGGCAATATCATCAACTGGATAATCATCATCAACTGGACAACAGCATCAACTGGATAACATCATCAACTAGGTAACAGCATCCACTGGATAACATCATCAATTGGACAACATCATCAACTAGGTAACATCATCAACTGGGCAACAACATCAACTGGGTAACATCATCAACTGGGCAACATCATCAACTGGATAACAAGAAGCATCAATATAATCCACTTGGTCATCTGGCATCACGATCACTGACTGGTTCTCCATGAATCCATATTAAAGAAGTTTTGTTCTCTTTATCTTCACGCAGAAGATACTCTTTCTTTCTTCCATCTTCACGCAGAAGATACTCTTTCTTATCTTCACACAAAAGATATCTTATCTTCACACAGAAGATGTCTTATATTCACACAGAAGATATTCTATGAGTTTTTCCATTCCTTTTATGTTCTTCGTTCTCTTGTAGTCATCTATCTCACCCATCCACTGGGGAGGACTACTACCATAGCTTCACTCCTAGTCATCCCACATGAACTAGAGAAGCTAAGATGCTAGCCTCGGCAAGACTAGACTCCCTTTCCATGATCCACGCAGGATCACGACACCAACCTCAAGAGCCAACTAACCATTCCACATGGTCAAGGTTTGTGTTCCAAGCTACTCAATCCTTGGCTAGAGGAGAGTATCTACTCGCTGCCCCTTGGAGAAACATCCACACTCCTCTCTATGAGGGTGGTCACACCCCTCTCTACGAGGGTATTCTAGCATGTCCCTAGAGTATCCAAAACTCAACACTTGGATAAAGGCCAACCTTGGCAAATTTCTCATTCCCCTTCTCTACGAAGGTCTCTTCCTTCTCTATGAAGGTCTCTTCTCTTTTCCTTCTTTATGAAGGTCTACCTATGGGATTGCTCATTCCTTCTCTATGAAGGTCTCTTATGTAATATCATGAGTGCCTTCTTGAGTTCGAACATTTCTTTCTTTCTGACCTCATACTGGATCAACCTGCTCCCTCTACATCTATAAGAACAATACTGGAGCAACCTACAGTTACCTGCATATCATCAACTATATCTGAGTATCCATCTTTCTCTTTATCTTGAACATTTATGTTCTGCATCTTTAGGAGCCTCTTGCTCCTATATAAATATTGGATACTATCTGGTTCTTATTGACTGTCACCATATCATAAGTCCTTCTCATATTGTCTAACTTCTGCAAATCAAGGCATAAGTTCTTTCTTCCAAGACCTGTAAACTTACTTACAGTATGCTTTCTGAGATATGTCACTTAGCCAATCAGTCAGTAACCATAAGCAGTAATCAAATAAAACTATATCATGATTTCTATCAGAGTAGTACACATCTTTTCTTAAGCAAAACTTGTTCAACCATGTACACATCTGAAACCCTAATCATGAATGAGACTTTTGAACTCTTTTTCACTCTAGCTATGAAATTACCAAATTTTCCCTTACTATCATAGCTAAACACATACCTTTGTCACTCTCATGAGTGATCATACCTAAAATAAATATTTTATCTCTTTCTTTATCCTCTTCTTTGATACTTCCTTCATAAATCTGCATAGACACTGAAATAAAACGAGGTTAATTAACATTCTCACAAAAATCTAACTTGTAATGATAAAGTATTAAAGTAAACAAGATACTAAAAATAAACATGGATACTTATCTTTTGTTTTTGTGTGGGGAGGCTCCACGGACTCCACCATTTGCAATGTTTCTTCAGATCAACTATCTTCAACTTAAAGTACATAATCCTCAATTTCTACTAAGGCTTTCATTGAGGGAGGAGATTCCTCTTCCTCTGCCACATGTGTTAGATGCTTTCTTTTCCCTTTTCCTTGAGGACAGTCATAGGAAAAGTTTCCCAACTTTTTACAGTTGTAGCATCTGATCTTTGAAACATCTTTCTTCTTATCTGGAACTCTTACGGAGTTAGCTTCTTTATTGTTCTTCCTGAAGGAACTTCTTCTGTTCTTTTGAACTGTAAGAGCTTCCTCTTCGTCAACAATTAATCTCTTATGTTGGTCTACAAGTCTAGATTCTTCGTGTGTGCAATCTGCCCATAACTTATCAAACTTGGGTAACTTGTTTCTTTCACACACTCCTTGTACGAAAGGAATCCAAAATGTTGGAAACCCATTTAGGGTTGTGGTTACAAGCTCTTTGTCACTAATGACATCTCCACTAGCTGCAACCTGATCTCTAATCTGAGAAACTCTCATCAGATAGGATGAGACAGATTCTGAGTTTTCCATCTTCATATTACGAAGTTGATTTCTTAAGGCAAGATTCCGGCTAATGTCTTTGATTTCATATAACCTGTTGAGTGCTTCATACATTTGCCTTGTTGTCTGTAGTTTGGATATATGAGGGATCAAGTGATCCTTTACTGAATCCGACAAGATTCTCTTTGCTTTCTTTTCATTCTTCTTATGCTTGGTCTTTTGCTCTTCTTCCTCTGGTTCTGATACACCCACTGTAACATGTTCTAGGAGATCATTCTCGTCTAGAATCATCTGCAACCTATGCTTCCAAGATCTGAAGTTTCCAGATCCTTCCAACCTATCTTCTACCCTCATACCAGTAGCCATTCTTTCTTGTAGTAGAAACCCTAGCCCTCCGAGCTATAGAAATAATAGAAAAATCAAATTTCTTGGATCTGAAAACTGAACTCACCAAAAGATGTGTTGGACTGAGGCGAGTATGCCGGTATAGTCAATTTCTAACCCTTGAAACTGGACTTGCGAAATTCTGGACTGCAACTTCTGGTATTGGTTCTAGTTTCTTGGTTTTCTGTTACTTCTGGTTTTCTGGTACTTCTAGTTTTTTGGTTTTCTAGTACCAGTGAAAACTAGGGTTTCACTTTCCGGGAGTTCTATCCACTGAAAATCTTTGATTCTTGTGCCAAAAGATGCGCCTAGAAAGGGCGCAATTCCCAATGTGGTTTGCAGCCAAAAATTCCAAATATTCAAGAAACCCTAATTTTTGAATCCCGACAAAACTGAAGTCTGAATCTGCGACAATGCTCTTTCAGGCCTGCTCTGAAACCATGTTAAGTTTCTTGCTTAAGTTGTTATTATTAATCCCAGGTTCAATAGTAATTATTACAGTTATAACAATAGCATAATAAGGATCTTACTGAAAGAAACAAGATCACAGAGTACACAAGCATTTATCCTGGGAAACCCTCAAGGGCAAGAAAACCCAACAAAACTTCTTTAATATAGATTCAATAACCAAATTCAGTACCAGAATAACTCTCTCTACGAGAGACAAACTACCATGAAGCTAGACAAGAAAATAATTAAAGAACCATAGCCAATCCAATGCCAAGACAATACCAAACACGAGAACATCCTCTCCCAAGTAATGCACCTCTCTCTCTTCCTTCTTTCGGCAACTGGTAACTGCAGCTTCCTTCAATACTTGCGCACTAGATGAGTGAGTTGAGTGAGTGAACAAATGAGGCGTTGGCTTCCTTTATTTATACAAACTGGCAAGCATTGAAAGGAGGTGTCTCTTCACTAGCAGGGCCGACTTCTCTTTCTAGGTAGTTAGAACCACTTTAATTTGCCTAGGGGTCGACTTATTAATTTGCATATTACATTTAGGATTTGACCAATCCGCAAAAGGGGATAAGAATATTCTTTGCAGTTACACAATATTTCAACATTTACAGCCATACTTACCTTGTTGGGTCACTTCTTAACCTACAGGCCTGCACATCTTCAACAGGAAAAAAAATATCAGGTTCCTTATTCACTATTGTTGCATTAATTGATGGGGTTTAACTGTACTTATGTTATCTTAAATATTTAATGCAATAGATATTTTGGGGGTCTTTATATTGTGTTTTTATTGTAAATCACAATAGAGTATGAATCGCACATAAACTGTTGTGAGCATCTTTGTATGCCAACTGTTTGACAAATTGTCTACACCATAAAACTTAGAAAAAAATCCAAAAAAAAATATTGGGGTTATTACACTAGAAGTTTAGAACCAGGATATAAAATTAAAATTATTAAATCCATCCATCATTAGTAAGATGTAAGTCTCCAACGAACACATTTTGTCAACCGAATCACAAAGATTTTGTCTATTGACGTGCAAAGAGGCATCCTGAATGCTTCTACACAAGTGGCATATCCATTATGATGGCAACCATACAATGCATATGCATTCTGATGGCCACCATACAATGCAAAGAGATTGAACATTCATGTGTATCTATAAGCAATGATTATTAAAAACACATTAAAAATCAATTACTAAATGACAACTCGGTTGAATGGTGAACTAAACTACCAAACTTTATCAAATTTGTGTGGTTTCTAATTAAATGCACTAAATTTCAAATTTGATCCTTAAAATTCGACGAAACCAGTGACTTACCATACCTATGAAAACACATATGTCAAACTATGCAGAGAACCAATGATGAAGTGCCATGTTGAAGACCCAAAGGAGCCAATGAATGAGCTTGTATGTGCAGAGGATTATTTCAAAAACTATGCAATCATGGCTCAATCTATAGTTCCACTACTAGAGGATACACTTAACAAAGGCAATGAAGCTATATGGAAGATGCATTTTGACGAAGCCCGATCTAGGACAGGTGTATGGGCAAGGATTACATTTACATCCCCTCAAGGTGAGATCACATCTTTCTCTTTAGGTTAGAATTTGCTTGCATTAATAATATTGCAAAGTATGAAGCATTATTGTTGGGATTGGAGTTGACAAGAGAAATGAGTATAAAGATGCTAAGAGATTCCAATCTGGTAGTGTTGAGAGTAAGAAACCAATTTGTTGCAAAGAATGAGAGATTGAAGTAATACAGACATGCAATATGGGACAATAGAGTTGTCTGATGCATTTTCTATCATTATTGTCACGAGGGAAGAAAATGTTTAGGCAGATGCATTGGTTGTTGTAGTGGCGACTCTTCAACCATGTGAAGAAATTATTCAAAGCAAACATAAGAGGGAAGCTGTTTTAGGCCTTCTATCCCAAATAATTTTGAACATTGGCAATTTTTTCATGATGATGCACAAGTGATTAGATCCTTGAATAACCTACAGGATTTCTACTATTACCAAATAAATTGGCAAGGTGAAGATGATGAAGGACCAAAAATCATGCAAGTGAAGGAGAATAAGATTCCCAAGGATCTTATTCCACTAAAGAAGATTTTTTATCAACATGACATGTTCAAGAAGTCATGGGAGACAAGTAAGCCTAAAGATAGTGTGCGAATAAATATTGGATCAGAATAAAGCCTGAAGCACATCTGGAATGGAAAAGGTTGTTCTGTCAAAGAGAGAAGAGAAATTGAAGCCCTTATCAAAGAATACAAGGATATATGCATGGACTTATGATGATCTCAAGGCTTATAAGGGAGAAATTCTTCAGCATACAATCCCATCGAAGGATGGAACCAAATGTTAATTTTCAACATCCTCTGAATACCATGTTAAAATCTCAATTCCAATTACCTAGATAAATTATTACCTTGTGTATTTCCTTGCTGAAAAGTAAATTACTACACATAGAATAAAATATACTAACAGGAAATAAAACAACAGAAGCAAAAACTAGAAACCAAACTTCACACAACACACAAAAATTCCGCCCTTCAAAAATTCTCCTCAGATCTGTCTGTTGGATACTCAAATCTACACTAGATCTGCAAGTTAGTCCTCAGATCTGCAAGTCAATCCTCAAATCTGCAAGATCTACCTACTGGTACCTCAGATCAACTAGATATGCTTGTTGATACCTCGGATATGCACTAGTACCTCATATCTGCTACATCTACTTGTTGGTACCTCAAATCTGCTAGATTTGCCTGTCGATACCTCAGATTTGCACTAGATCCGTCCGCTGGTACCTGTTGTTGCTATTGGACGACCCAAAAATCTGTCTTTCGATTTTTGGTTGTCGAGTTTCTCCTATTGCTACACCTTTACACCTTCCTCCTTTGGACTTGATCTCTAGATGAAAGTCTTTCTTCACCTATCCAAGATACCCTTGAATCACATCCTTCGTGACTCAAGCACTTGAGCAAAAGTCCTTCTTGGCTCCTGTCCTTTGATCCCCTCAAGTCACGGTCCTTTGTGACTCAAGCACTTGAGCAAAAGTCCTTCTTTGTTCCCAAGTGGATGACTCCAACACATGAGCAAAAGTCCTTCCCTGTGTGCTCTCTTGTGTCTTTCTCCTTCACCTAGCCTTGCTTTTATAATCTTGAGTTATGACCGAATCAAACATAACCCTAATCTCCAAAGTGATTGACGATTGAGATTAGATCTCAACTCACTTGAGATCAATGGCTAAGATTCATTTAATTTACTAATGCTAATAACTTTAGCATTTCATTAAATTAAACTCACTTTAATTATAAAAGCACTTTACTCTAATAATTCCTTTAATTAAAGTAAATTGCTAAGGTAGAAGGCTTTGGATAACTTCCACACGTCTAGACACAGAAGGTTTGGTTCTCAGATGTGTTGATTCTGCAAAGGTGAAGGAGCTCATGACTGAGTTGCACAATGGGTTATGTAGAGGACATTATGTAGCCAAAACTACCACCCATAATGTTGGATATTATTGGCAAAATATCTTTACCGATGTTCATGCTTTTGTCAAGTCATGCTAGCCTTGTCACTCTTTGAAAGAAAACAAAATCTAGTAACCTTACCTTTGCAGCTTGTGGTAGTAGAAGCACCTTTCCAACAGCGAGAGCTCAATTATATTGGAGAATTCCATTGAAACTCTAGTAGTGGTTCCAAGTTCCAAATGGATCATTATGCGAGCAAACAAATTACTTCACAAGATGGGTGGAGGTGATACCCACAAAGTAATCATTGAGTTTTTGGAGGAAAGAATCATCACAAGTTTTGGAATCCCAACAAAAATCATTAAAAACAATGCCCAAGCATTCAAGTCTATTGAGTTAGAAAAGTTTTGTTTTGATTATGAAATTGTTTTGGCACCCTCATCAAATTATTACCCATAGGAAAATGGATTGGTTGAGTCTAGCAACAAGAATTTGATGAGAATAATAAAGAAGATCGTGGGGGACAATAATAAGTGCTTGGATAGCAAGCTCAAATTTGCCTTGTGGGTTGATCGAATCACCAAGAAGGAAGCTACAGGGAAGAGTCCATTTGAGTTGGTGTATATGGAGTGAATGTAACTTTGCAATCCACCTGAAGATACCAATATACAAGTTGTTGTAGCATTTCACTTTAGATCAACAAGCAGCCCAGAAAAGAACTGATCAGTTAGTGGAGCTAGAAGAAAATAGGAAGAAGGCTTTTGACCATTTAGCAGAAAATCAAGATAAAGTCAAAGGCGAGTTTGATAAGAAGGTTCGACAAGAATTTTTAGCCAGAGATTTTGAAGTTCTCTTACACTCTGCAGAGAGTACAGTTCCTATATGGAGCGAATTGTTACCGCGTGGAGATTTTGATGCACATATGGAGAATATCCTTGTTTGAATGAGCACAAGAGACCCTTGACATGGTCAACATCCACTTCATAGACATTATTGATACGAAGAAAAGGCATTAAATGACCTCTACGAAGGGAGTTCTTGTTTCTAAGGAAAGTAAAACCATCCTTTCAAACCTACAATTAATGATGGAAGGGTCAACCCCGATGTGAGGGGTTCCAAAATGGAGAAAAGGTCAAAAGGTTATTATATCTTTAAATTGTTACGAGGTAGACCTTGACCTAATTATGACCAATAATTATAATTTTAAGTTGTTCAAGGGTTAGCCTTGGCCTAATTTAGAAAAGCGAACATAAAATAAAACCCAAAGTGGAAAAGGGTCATTAATTGCACCACTTGCTTGGAGGAAAGGAAGTGTGCTAGGGCTAAACTGAATGCTTGGGAGAGGTGCACCCTTTCCTTAGGAGTTGCCAAGTGTCCTTTGGATGTTTGTAAAGGTAATGAAAGGGGTGCTTGGAGGAGAACCCTAATTGGGAGTTATTGTAACATCCCCATTTTCAAACCCCGAACTAGCGATACATATATTGTAGATGTCATATATGGCCGAGAGCCAAGTGATGTATATTGTAAATATAGCATATGTTCAAGAGCCAAATGTAATATTACATCGAAGCGATGTAATATGTAAATGATGTAAATTGAAATATAATGAATGAAATGTATCGTCGGTTGCAAACGGACACGGACGGAGATTGGGGGCTAAGTATCCACAAGAGAGGGAAGGGGTCAAAGGGGGAGAATTACCCATGTCTATTAAACCAAAACCCATTTCTCATTTCCTTCAAAAGTATCCTTACCATGAACCTTCCATTAGTTGTTGAGTGTTCTAGAGCCCAATCATTGAATTCATGTAAAAGGGTTGGTGTGAGAGTCACTTCCCACAGTTACTGAGAGAACGAAGGCTAAGTACAATCAGCTTCAGGAAGAGTGCAAGTCAAGCAAGCAAGAGAAAGAGAGGAAATTCGTATGGGTAGGAGACCAGAATTATGCATTCACGTTTTTTGCATAGAGAGTTGTTTTTACAAAGAGTTTTCTGGCCAGTAATGAAGTTCTGAGTATTGGAGATTGAAGGCAATTGTTGTGGACATGTTTGTTGTTTGGAGCTGTGATTTCGTGGAGAAAGAGGTTGTGTGCCGAGGAGCGACGAGTTGTTCAAAATTTGTCCAAGAAGCATGTGTTTTGGTTGTTGGGTGAAGTTGTGTTGCAGCTGTAGAATTCCTGAAGTCCCAGCAAGTGGAATTATTGTCTAACCTGTGCTGGAAGCCATGGAGGGGAGTGGAAAGGCTTGAGGGACTCTGAGTAGTGAAGGGGGATTCCCTCCCTTGGGTTGTACAAGTTGAGGGAAAGTTTGTTGCTGGACTGGAATTAGCTAAGAGTTTAACTGCTGAAAGGGGAACATTATCCAGCCTTGGGAACCTCTGTCTCTTGTGGATTCATAGCCTCAACTCAGGGGTGTCTTGTTGTTGAGAACTGGAACAGCAAGGCTACGGTTGGGAGGAACGTCTGTCCTCTGCAGCGGGTTGCATAGATTTAAGATAAGTGTTCTTGTTTGTTGTGTTAATCCATGTTATATGTTGATATGGTTGTTGTGTAAATTACTCTGAGTTATGCTGGTTAAATGCTACTTGCTGTGAGCAAAATGATGCACTCAAATATTTATTCATATGGTTGAATGTTACTGTATGTTATTTAGTTGTTGCTATGCACAGTTGAGCAATTCTATTCACGTATTTGAGTAGCATAGACAATGTCAAGTGTATGAATGTCACAATGTTGGTTATTCCCGCATTTATAATTAGTATCAAAAAAATTTAGTGAGTCATTTTAGCAGTGACGTGACCCCGCTAGGGGTTGGTTACGTTACAGTTATGTTGTGATGGAAACATATAACTAGTAGAGCAAGAATGGGCAAAAGGGTGTGAAAGAAATGTGAAGAAATTCAAAGGGACTTAGTTGAAGATCTAGTTGACGCAAAGGAAGCTTAAGGGAATCTTCTATGTGAGATTCATCAGTTTCTTTCTCTTTCATGGCTAAATTTGATTGCTAAAGTTACCTTTATAAATCTCCTATAAGGATCTTTTGAAGGACAGTTTTGTTCCATAAAGAAGAATTGAGGTTGAGGTGCAACCCTCCTTATTGTTTGTTGTTTTATCATTGATCAATACATGATTTGATGTTGTCATTTCCATCACTAGAGAGGTTGTTGTTGTCTTTTAATGTCCATGATTGCACATCTTTACTATTGATTTGCAATTGTGAAATAGGCACACCTTTGGAAGGGCCCTTTCTTAAATTTTGCATATTAAAGAAGGCATGTGGTTAATTGGAGCATGTTAATAACAACCTAATTACACCTCCATCCATCAATATTCAAACCCTCTTGAATTTGATATAGAGTCCATCACCCAACTATTAAATTCTCTTCAACCCAACACCCAGCAATTAGTTCCAAAAAAATCATGTCTACTGAATAAAAGCACAGCTAAGTTATTAACAAATCATTAGCAGAAGCAAAATAACACATTGCACACAAGATTTCTAGGTAAATTACCACTGGAAAAAACCCTAAGGGAAAACCAATACCTTGTTGATTTTATTAAATAAAATCCTAGGCTCTCGTTTTGGGATAATGGCCCACTTGAGGAAAATACTAATGAGCAAATAGTCGAGCCTTACAAACCTCAAGATCAGTCATTCAATCTTGCTGGTTGGCTGTTATCTCCCTTGTTGCCCCTTTACTCCTTTCCTCAACCCCTGCCCCTGCACACTTGGATGGAAGTCCTTCTCCACCCAATCAATGAGATCTCATTCACTCATTCTGTGTGTGTATACTCCTCTCACTTAGGTTGTCTTTTATAACCTTGAGTTTACCCTAAATCCAAAACCCTAAATCTCCAAAGTGATCAACAATTGAGATCTAATCTCGCGTTCACTTGAGATCAATGGCTAGGATTTAATTTAATTACTAATGCCAAAAATATTAGCATTTAATTAAAATAAACTCACTTTATTACGAAAGTAGATTCACTTAAATAATTAACTTATAAAGTGAATTTCCTAAAGTTGAGAGGCATTAAGCACAACTCCCACATGTTAGACACAAACCAACGTGGAAGTACATGTCCGATGCTACTAAAACATCAATGCTCCCTCTTAGCGAGGAAGGTACTTCCACCACCTAGAAGTGGCTCTGTCTTCGCTATCATATTCGCTACCATGGCTCCTCTCCAATCCACGCGATTGGTTGCTTCCTCTTAAACGAAATCTATCCCAGCCATCTCGTTCGAGCCCTTCTTCGAAGACTTCCCTTTGAACAAGCTCCTAGAAGCCTCATGCTTTTGAGCATCATGCATGGCCATCTCATACCATGACTCCTCCTTGATAGAATTGGAAGGCTTCTCCTTCCCATATGAACCTGAAGGTTGACTCCCTTTGATATTCTCAACCTTTGGAGTTACCTGCTCCTTCTTCTCTACCACTTTGTTGCTTCCCAGCAAGCCACCCAGCAAAAAAAATTCACTACCCGAAGTTGCCCACAACCTTCTGCTGCTACCCAGGGGTCCTACGGTCTGCCTGACTACTACTGGGTGGCCCACAGCCTACCCGCGTTACCTATTCCGTGGCTACTAACTCTGTCGCCCCTTGCTCCTTTCTTTGCTTGCAACTCGTGCAACTTGCAACTACTTACCCCAACGGCCACCTTCTCTACGGTTGCAACTCCACGCCCAGTCTGCACCCACGTGCGGCTGGCATCTGCCGCCTGATAGCACCGAGGGATCCCTACCTGGAGGCTGCCTCTCTACAACCTAAAACCACAACCTCAACGCTATCTTTGCTACACGTGATCGTACGATCAACCACGACTGCAACTCCTCTAGCCCAGCCGAGCCACCACTGCTCACAGCTCCTCTGTCAACTCGTGCGAACTCTCCAAGTGGTTGCACTTCATGCACCTCCCACTCCAGCATCCGAATTTCCTCCCTGGGAGCTCATTGCCACTCTGCAACTCCTCTGTCGACGCTATGGCTACCGGCTACAGCTGCCAACTGTGCTGGCAGTTGTGGCTGCACAACCCAGCTGCTTCGCACAACTCCATGACCACAACTTAATCCACGACCACGACCTCCTTCGCCCAGTTGCTCAACCCGACTCTCAGCACACGATCCACACAACTCGATCTCAACCAATATGTGCCGCTATTGTACAGCGGTCATACGGTACCTCATTTTTTTTGGTTATTTTCTTGTTTGTTGAGCCTACAGATATAAAGAAAAAAAAAATCATGTTGCAGCAAAAATTACGATCCGTAAAAACTTGGCTTCCTCCTCAGAGTTGATCTAGCTCTAATACCATGTTAAATTCTCTTCAACCCAACACCTAGCAATTAGTTCCAAATGTTAGAATATAGAAGATTGTGCTCGTTTTACCATTGACGATACCCTCGTCACCCAACCATAGGCCAAATCCACCCTCCGAGCACCTTCACCTTGACAGAGAAGAGAATCCTGCACCAACCAAGAATAGAAACCAAGCTGATCAGATAATCCCACCCAGAAGCTAGCGCACACTTTCCCAAAGACTTGAGCACAAGACTGCCACTGTGCTGCGCAGATCCAGTTCTCTCTGCAACT
>ML806773.1:110702-122552 GCA_009831015.1 Picea engelmannii | reverse complement strand
TTATGTTTACCATGGAAGCATTGATAGCTGCTACGGAAAATTTTCATGATAATAACAAGCTTGGAGAAGGTGGATTTGGCGCTGTATACAAGGTAACATACGCTAAGAAAGCTTCTACTAGTTTATCGAATTGTATATTGCAGGAGTCGGCAGGCTGCTCTCGCCTCACCCTATACATAATCTTCTTCTTATTGATATTTTTTCAGGATGTCTCAGGGAACTACTGAACATGGAAAAGAAATAGCTGTAAAGAGACTGTTCTTAAAATCTCTGCAAGGAAAGAAAGAATTTTTGAATGAAGTTGAACTTGTGGCTAAAATTCAACACCGAAATCTTGTAAACCTACTCGGCTGTTGCGCAGACAGATCAGAAAGATTGCTTGTTTATGAGTACTTACCGAATAAGAGCCTCGATAAAATCCTATTTGGTGGGTCACTTCCGTTTTATTTTGTATGTCGATAAAAGACATTAATGTTTCAACATTTTAATTGGGTTATGAGAATTAGTTAATGTCCTGCATCCATGGATACAGATCCAAACAAACGTAACCGGCTTGATTGGCAGAAGCGCTACAACATTATACTGGGGGTAGTTCGTGGGCTTCTCTATCTGCACGAGGATTCTCAACTGCGGATTATTCATCGGGATATTAAAGCGAGCAATATTTTGCTGGACGAAAGACTGAATCCTAAGATAGCAGATTTTGGCCTAGCAAGACTTTTTCCTGAAGATGAGAGTCACGTTAGCACAAGAGTTGCTGGAACTTAGTAAGATTTGAAAACAATCATCACTCTCACAAACACTATCAAAAAAAATTAGGGGTGCATATGTTGTGCTGTATGTTGATTTGATTTTAAGAGGATTGGCAGTATTGTAATTTTACAATATGACAATTTTGCTTTAGGGGATTTACCTTCTCGGTTATGTTTTAAGTGTCTAAGATCCAGAACTAGGCTTTCATTTGCAAGTAACTTTCAATTTATCATTCCTCAATTTTCCCTTACCATAAATTCTTTGACAATGTAATTTGGATATGCAGCGGGTATATGGCACCAGAGTATGGTATGCAGGGGCAACTATCTGTAAAAGCTGATGTCTATAGCTTTGGTGTTCTTCTCCTGGAACTTATCGCAGGAAGAAAGAACACGAATTATAGTTTGTCACCTAAAATGCAGATGCTTTTAGGATGGGTGAGATACTCTGATATTTAGCATATCTACATTATCCAGGCCATGTTATTTAGTTCGATCTATAAACTATTTATCGAAGTATGAGTTTCGGGGTTTCACTTCTGATCTATTTTGATATGAATTCCTTATCTATTGACTTCTGTATTCGTTCACAATAAAATTAAATTAGGCTGATCTTATGGATCGTTCCATCATGTATATGTTAAATATCATAATGTGAATATGCAGGCGTGGAGATTATACAAACGAGGAAATATTGTGCAGATGATTGATCAAACGATATTTGAAACGTGCGATGAGGGGCAAGCCTTACGATGCATTCACGTTGGTCTTTTATGTACACAAGCCGACCCATCACTTCGTCCGCCAATGTCTACAGTGAATTTGATGCTTTCATCTCAATCTGTGACCTTACCGAGTCCCACAAAGCCTGCTTTTGTGAGGTCTAATGTTTCCCAAAACAGCAAGTCTACCAGTTCTGGGTCAGGGTTGTGCACACATGCGTCTGCGACCACATCTTCTTCTGTATTGTCTGCTTCATCTGAGGCTCCTATTGTAACTACTGTATCTAACGCTGATGCATCCATTACAGACTTGTCACCCAGGTAATACATTTAATTTGTATTCCGATGACTCGTTTGTAACATTTCCTTCTTGTAACATTAATTGTAATAGACTCGTAACATTCAAATCTGCATAATAGGTGAATACTAGACTTACTATAAAAAGCAAGCAAATTTGACTTCAAAGTTAACAGAATACCTATCAGTTGCAAGTATCAGTAAAACAACGAGAACAGATTATATATTATTGGCTTTTCTTATGGTTTGGTGATCGTTTACTCTGTATGGCATTATATTTTTGAGTATTAATAAGTCATTTTGATTGTCACTGTAATTTCTAATTTTATTTTCATATAAATTTTGATAAATTGAATCTTTATTAGTATTGTAAATTTAAATATTATTTTTATATGAATATTATTATAATAATAATAATAATATAATTCAATTTAAATATTATTGACAATTAAGAAATTTCCAATATTATTTTTGAAATTTAAGAAATTTACGAATTATATTTTTATTTGTTTTTATTGGTTGGTTTTCTCAAATATTCTTCATCTTAAAAATAACAAGAAAACCAATCATTAAAACTACACAGATTTCTGAATGAGCTTCTTAATATCAACCAAATACTAAGCTTTTTAATACCAACCAAATATTAAAAAGTTATCATTATGATGATTAAATCCACAAGTTCACATGTTGGAATTTGATAATATAAATTTGGACTAAATCACAATTTTGTTTTGTTTAAATTGTATTTATGAATGCATAAATAAAATCAACTTGCTCAAAAACTTGAGCATTCTAATTATATAAACTTAACCACTCAAATCTACAGATCCACGAGGTGTAGGATACTTGTTGTCATGTTAAAGTCATCGGTTCGAAACCTCCGGGAACAAAAAATCCAGCCATGTTAAGGGTTCGATCCACGAGTGATTTTGATGGCTTAGATACCCCTGAGTCACGTTTTCTCATGCTAGTCCTGCAAGTCATGAACAAACTAGCAAACAAAAAAAAATCTAGAGAACCAACAATTTCTCATCCAATTTCGAGTTAAATTAAACTAAAAATAAAGCGCAACTTCATCTGTATACAAACAAACATACACAAAATACCAAACATTGGAGAGCTATGTAAACTTCGCTCATTCATTGATCCACAAAACATGTTTATTTATACATGGTTGGTTTCTCCTCTGGAAGGTCTTGGAGAATGTTGGAGAAATTTTGAGAACTATCAAGAAACTTTTGGAGAAGAATCATCTAGAATGTCACAAAGGTTCTGGTTGTCGGCAATTCACCTACTACATTAAATGTGTCTTTCTCGGGAGTAATTATTAGTTTCAACACTCCCCCTTAATTATGAATACTAACAATACTAACCATTACATCTTGATAATCGACATTGTCTCTATGGACTTACAAAATATGTTGGTTTGTTGGTCTAAGTCTCAACCAGGCTTACATGAGATCGACTCAAAAACTTGTTTTACATCTTTTAGAAGTTTTTTTTTTTTTTTAGCTCCAAACCTTATATTCCATATACCTTTTCTTCTTCTTCAACTTCAGCATTAGTCTGGTAGTCTTCTTCAATATTTCTTCATATTCTTGTTCATCTAGTTCTTCTTGTACTTTAGCCACTGCTAATTAAACATTTTTTTCAAACTTTGTAAGATCAAGAACATCTTCATTTTCTTTTCTAATGGTGCATTAGGTTCAACACCTCCAATGGTTTTCTTTATTTTTCCCATTATTTCTTTTGCTACAGTTGAGGCATCATTTCCATACTCACTTTCATACTTGGGCTTTACAAGCCATTCCTCAAGAAATGCTAACTCGGCATAAAATTCAATATTTACTATATCCGAATCCATGTCTTCAATAGTGTTTATTGCTAGATTCGTTTTACATTTTGCCACTGTTGTGAAAGCATTTTCACTTTCACCTTCACCTTTAATTTCATCATGCACATGTGTATCTTCGGAGTGGGCTTCACCTTGTTCCTTTGCATCTTGTGCAAATTCTTCGACAACTAGAGATTTTATGTCTTGTTATCTTCTTCTACTTCAGCAGGTTATTCAACAACTTCTCCAATTATTTATGTAATGTCAAATTCCTCTACTTCATTTGTTACAATAGTCACTCCATCAGTAGCTACAATGTTCAGTGTCTTAGCTTGATAATGATCAGTGTTGCACCCCCTTTCATTGTATTCCATATCCCGAGTATCCCAAACTTCTTTGGACCGGGTTGTTGCTGCAACTTTGGGAAGAATGCTCTCATCCAAGCCTTGTTGAATGAGAAACAATGTTGTTTCATCATTCTTCTTATTTGCTATGAGTTGATCCTTCTTCTCTTGAATCAAAACTTCATAGACTTCTTGATTTGTGGGTTCTTCAAACCCATTTAACACAACATCCTACATATCATCCATATATAGTATTGTTCTCATCTTGGTGGCCCAAATATCATATTTTTTACCAAAAAATGTAGGAAGAACATAATAACTACTAAACATGTCCATCAATTCACAAGAGGGTTAACGAAATAAACATACACTAGCACCCACCTATCTTTCACATTATTAATGATAGCAATGTCGACTACCATGGAGCATGCACCCAAGGTGTTCCACTTTACCTTGCAACCTTGTCTCATCCACAAAAATTTTCTCGAGTTCAATTAAAAAAAAGTGCAATACTTGCACAATTACTAGCAAACCAAAAGAAAAAATTATTCCCTTTACAATTTTGGTCTTATTTAAAGAATTTTTCTTAAATATATCTCTTGATATTAACTTACTTTGGCTCTTAACTCTTTACACTAAGGCATCCTATGTTCATTCCATGCGTAGCCTTTTTCCTTCTATTATAAATACATCCACATGGTCATTGAAATATCTCACACACGATATGAAAACGACTCAATCGCGCCAACCATGTCTCACAAAACTTTGCAATGCGGTAAAATGTACTCAATATTCGTGCAAGGGCGTAAAGTATATAAGTATTATACCTTTAAAGGCTGTTGGGTCTCCATTTCCCAACACTCAGATGTATTTGCTTAAACCCTCGCCCTCTGAGACTAGCGATGTAAATGGCAGCAACGACGGCAAGTGGTCTTGGTCTTTCCCTTTACGAGGCACAAGTGTACTCCACGGTTCAAATCCCCTGTAGCGAAAAATACAAGCAACTCTGGCGCTGAATGGGAGCTAAAGACTATGAATAACCACGGGCGAATTTGGTGGCTCTACGAGCAACGGGCAAGAACTCTCTATATTGTGGCAGCGAATGGAAAAGGAAATGAAAATGTTCGAATGGAAAAGGAAATGAAGATGTTCTTGATCCTATAAAGTATGACAAAAATGTTCAATTAACAAGAGCTAAAGTACAAGAAGAGTTAGAAGTACTTTAGTGACATTCCAGACGATTCTTCAAAAGTTTCCTCACAGTTCTCAAGATTTCTCTAGCATTCTCCAATACCTTCTAGAGGAGAAACCAACCATGTATAAACTAGCACAGCCGCAAACTTGTGGTTGGTGAAAAGTTTCAGCTGGTAAAATTTTCAAAGCAGTAAAAATCAGATGAGTAGTTAAAGAAAACTTAATTACGCCGAAAGGCATACACCTATTGACCATGGGCACATGTAATAGGTTTTTAGTGCTTAATCAATTTTGTATGGACAAGATTAAATATTGATGGAATATTCTTAGTAGTCTCAATAAATCAATGGTTGTGATTTCAACCACTAACTTCCTCACTATTATAGAGACATCAGTTTACATGTTTATTTTTTTACTTTTACTTAATCATATTTAAAATTTACTATGGTGGTTAGTTGATTGCCACGTATGAGTGATTAGGGTTTCATTTTCTAGGTCAACCTAAACCTTTGGCCTTCACCAACCACATTCTGAACACACTACCTCCTTCCAGCGAACTCCTTCCGACTCCTTTCGTCCACCTCTGGGCCGTTTCTTTTTCCCGATGGTTCAGGGTTTGCAAGCTGTCTTTTTGCAAGCCGTCCTTTCGGCGTTTACCAGCTACGAATTTGTGGTTGTGCTAGTTGACACAGTGCAGTTATTCTTTCTTGGTTCTTTCATTTGCTTTGCTAGAATCCATGCGGCTGACTGTATTACGACTAACTGACGGGATTAAAAGGAGAATATGAAAGGGTTGGAATTAAGTTTGCTAATCATTTGAACATGGAAATTAGATGGTCACGCAGTAATTTTTTAATCATATTAAGTAAATGTTAAAAAGTAAAAGGTTAAGTGACGCCCTAAAAAATGCAAGAAAGTTATGAACATGAGATCTCATTCATTGATTTAGAAAGACTATGGATCAATGAATAAGTGACATTTGATAAATTGTGAAGCAAAAAATGCAGAGAGAAAGAATAGAACAGAAAACAGTATATTATAATATCAGAAAAATACAAAATGAGTACATGAAGAAGTTCTGAAGTAGTAAGCCTGAAGAAGTACTATGCAATGGGAAATAGCTGAGCTAAATAGGCTCAAACAAATCAAGAATAAAAAGTACAACTGGCCAGGACAGTTGGCAGTGTACAGTCAGCCTGTTGAGGTTACATTATATTTAACACTCCCTCTTAAACTCAACAGTTACAAACATCAGCACTGATTATGCCTAAGTGTTGTCTCTAAAAATCAAAAACCGATTTTCCCAGTGGCTTTGTAAAGATATCAGCAAGCTGATCTCGAGAACCACAGAATTGTAGTGCGATATCACCATTATTGACTAGCTCGCGTATGAAATGAAAACAAGTGTCAATGTGTTTGTTTTTCTTGTGAAACACATGATTTTTGGATAAAGCAATTGTTGAAGTATTATCACAAAAAATAGGAGTTGGATCATTTTCTATATGTGACATATCTTTCAATATTCTTCTCAGCCACACAGCTTGACAAGAAGCTGAGGTAGCAGCGACATACTCTACCTCTGTAGAAGATATTGAAACAATTGGCTGCTTCTTTGATGCCCATGAGATTAGGTTCGTGTCGAGTTGAAAAACATGTCCAGACGTGTTTTTCCTGTCATCTAGGTTGCCTGCAAAATCATTTTCTATGTAACCATAAAGTTGATTACTATCAGATTTAGTGTACCATAAGCCAAAATTGAGAGTTCCTGCAACATATCTCAGAATTCGTTTCGCCATTTTCCAATGAGAATCTTTGGGGGATTCCATGAATTTGGAAACAAGGCTAGCTGCATACAGAGTGTTAGGCCTAGTTGTTGTAAGATACAACAAACTGCCTACTAAAATTTTGTACAGAGTAGAGTCCCCTGTAGGACCTTCATCTTTCTTGCTCAATTTTGTGCCTAGTGGTATGGGGGTGTCTGCTGGATTGCATTCTTCCATGCGAAATCTTTTGAGGATGTCTGCTGCATACTTTTGCTAACAGACAAAAATGCCTTTGGTTGATTGATCAACCTCAATTCCTAAAAAATATTTTGTTATGCCAAGATCTGTCATCTCAAACTCAGATTGCATGGCATGTTTAAAATCTGTTAACTCAAGATTTCTTGTATAGATCATGTCATCAACATATAAACATACAATCAAAATTTTACCGTGTTGATCTGTTTTGGTGTAAAGAGTTGGCTCATTTTGGCTTCTGCTGAAACCACTTTTGATCAAATAAGTGTCAATTCTGTTGTACCAAGCTCTTGGAGCTTGTTTTAAGCCATACAAGGCTTTCTTCAACCGATATACTTTGGCTGGTTGCTCTTGGACTTCAAATCCAGGTGGTTGATCGACAAAAACTTCTTCTTCTAAAAGACCATTCAAGAATGCTGACTTGACATCCATCTAGCATATTTGGCATTTGTGTTGGGCTGCTATGACCAATAGAGTCCTTACAGTGTCTAATCTTGCTACTGGAGCAAACGTTTCACCATAATTAGTACCTTGTTGTTGTGAGAATCCTTTGGCAACAAGTCTTGCCTTGTGTTTTTCTATCTATCCTTTTTCATTGAGTTTAGTTTTGTAAACCCCACTTGACACCACTACTCTTCTTGTGACTTGGTAAATCAACAAGATCCCATGTCTTGTTCTTCTCAATGGAGTCAATTTATTGGTTCATGGCTTGAACCCAATGTGGCTCCTTAGCTGCGTCCTTAAAAGATGTAGGTTGACATGACATTAAAGCAAAAAGGTTGTGTTGTTCAAAGTCATCCAACTGTTGATGGATTTCTCTCAAACTTCGAGTTCTCTGATTGTGTGGTTCAGAAAATGATTCTCTGCTGGAAGTTGAGTTATCCTGAGAATTTTTAGGTTGTCTTTGTACCTGCAATCTTGGAAGAATATTTTGAGGTACCTGCTGTTCTGAATTTTCTACGTTTTCAGAACTTGGCAGCAATGGATTCTGACTGTCAATCTGTTGATTTTCTGAATCATTTCAGAATTGATTTTTCAGAAATTTTACATCTCTGTTGAGAATTAGTTTCTTGGTGATTGGATTGTAAAGCCTATAAGCTTTAGATGTTTCACTATAGCCAGTGAAAATACATTTCTCACTTCTGTCATCAAGTTTCTTCCTTAATTTGGAAGGTATGAGCATATGCTATGCATCTGAATGTCCTTAGATGCGCTACATTGAGATTTGTCCCACTCCATGATTCTTGGGGGACTTTCATCTTTACACTGGTGGTTGGAGATCTATTCATGAGATAAAATGAGCATGCTACTGCTTCAGCCCAAAACCTATTTGACAAACTTTTCTCTTTAAGAAGTGTTCTTGCCATATTCATTATTGTCTGATTTTTCCTTTCAGCCACTCCATTCTGTTGTAGAGTATACCTCGTTGTTGTTTGCATGACAATGCCTTGTGATCTGCAGAAATTTGTAAATTCTCTAGATTTGTATTCTCCAACTCCATCTGACCTGAGTGCTTTGATATACTTGCCACTCTGTTTTTCAGCTTCTGCCTTTAATTCTTTGAATTTTGCGAAAGTTTCAAACTTGTGTCTGAGAAAATAGATCCATATTTTTCTGCTGAAATCATCAATAAACGTTAGAAAGTAAAATCTAGCACCTATTGACTCTGTTTGCATTGGTCCACATAGGTCAATGTGAACAAGTTCAAGATGTTGTTTGGCTTGATTGAAAGATTGTGGAAAACTAGTTCTCTTATGTTTTCCAAGCATGCAAGACTCACATGGGAGAATTTGTTCTTTAAATATAGGAAGACCTTTGACCATGGAGTTCTTCTGAAGAAGACTTAAACTCTGAAATGGTAGATGTCCAAATCTTGTATGTCAAACTATAGTTTCATTCAGGGTGGATGCACTTTGTGCATATGGTTGAATCAGATTTGCAGTTCTGAGTGTAAGGGGAAACATCCTATTTGGAGTTATATGGATTTCAGAAATCAATTTTCTGCTTGAGATTTTGTCATATATCTTGCAAAATGCTCCCTCAAAAAGTACCTTATAGCCATGGTCAATGAGTTGTCCTACACTTAGCAAATTATGTTTCAGATCTGGAACATGATAGACATTGTTTATGTCTTTCTTTACATTCTGTTTAGTAAGAATAGGAATAGTTCCTTTTCCTTGAACTTTGACTAAATAATCGTTTCCAAGTGTAATATCATATGATATTGAAGAATCAATGCATGAAAGTAAATCTTTGTTACCTATCATGTGATTGCTGCATCCACTGTCTAGCAACCATAGATCTTTAGGTTGTTGTTCAGTCTTGTGGCACGAAAGAAACATACCTCTTAAGTTTTCTCCCGTGTGATTTGACACATGTGCTCTGCCTGAGAGTTGATCTGCTTGCTTCTTCCTGCATTTAGATTCATAGTGCCCATACTTTTTGCAGTAATAGCATTGTATGCTTGTTTTGTTATTTGATCTTCTCCCTCTGCCTTTTTGAGGCTGAAAATTCTGATGTTGAATTTGTTGTTGTTGTCTTTGACCTTGGAAATTTTGATTCGGATATTGTTGTCTATTACCTCCACTGGAGTGAGGGTTACTTTGATTGCTCCCTCTTCCTTGGTTACCTCTACTTCTTCCTCTGCGTCTCCCTCTGCTGAAGGAGAATTGAGTTTTGAAAGAATTGGAGATTGACTCATCTGTGAGATGTAGTCTGGTCTCATGTGTCACCAGAGAACCAATTAATTCATCTGTGGAAAAACTTGATAGATCCTTGGATTCAAGGAATACTGTTACAACCATTTCGAATTTCTTTGGTAAACTTCTGAGGATTTTCTCAACAATGCGTTGATCAGTGATGGTTTTGCCAGTCAATCTGATCCGGTTCACGATTCCCATGACTTTGGTTATGAACTGATCCACATTTTCAGAATTTGTCATCCTTAGAGTCTCGAATTGCATCCTCAAGGTCTGCAGTTTAACTGTTTTGACCTTGTCATTTCCTTGATAGGAAGATTTAAGAATGTCCCAGGCCTGTTTTGAAGTACTAGCGCCTGTGATTTTTGAGAAAATCGAGTCATCCACAGAATTTTGAATCCAGAATTTAGCTTTATTTTCTTTGTTCCTCAGTGTTGCCTGAGCAATTCTCTACGGATTTGTCACGGCAAAAAGGGCTACTGGATCTGGTTCAACATATCCAAGATCCACTGGATCCCAACACTCTTGTGCTTGCAAGAAGGATCTCATCCGAAGAGACCAGAACTCATAGTTCTTTCCAAGAAGAATTGGACCCTGAGTTGGACCTAAATTGCTAGACGACATATTTTTTTGAAAAAAAAAGGTCTCATAAAAAAAATAGAGGGAAATTTCGTATTTACCTGTTTTGTCCTTGGGACTTCGTTAGACGAGTTCTCTGAACGCTCCAATTTTCGATTGCCGAAGTGCCGAAGAGGGCTTAATGGATTTGATTTTGGCCTTAGTCACCGTGCAATGTGACCACGTGCCTTAATGTTAAAGCTTTACGGGCTTTTCTGGCTCTTTGTCTTTCAAATTGTCGAAATGCGAAATTCGCCTTTGGACAATTCAACGGTCCAGATCTTCCTATGATCTGACGGTCCAGATCTTATGACCAGAACTCATAAGACCACAGTCAAACCTCTTATCGGGATTCAGGGTTTCGAAGGTCGAAATGTATTGGACCTCTTGTCCACGGAATCCCCGATTTCCCGGTTCTCGATTTGACGATGGATGACCTTTCCTTTCGGGAAATTTCCCAATTGCTTTGATCTCCGCCACGCGTCCTCCTATATTGGATGGTCCTGATTTCTCCTCGCGATTTCGCGATTTGATCTGTTCCAGATGTCTCGTCTCCAGGATCCGCGAAACGCCGAACCCCGGTGTGCCGATTGAATCTCCCGATCTTGCCCACATGTCTCCTCAAAATGGACGGCTCCGATCGTTTACGAGGTTTTTCACTATAAAGAAACCTGATCCCTTGTCCTCAGGATTCGTGATTTACTGAATCCTGATGCGCCGATGGAATCTCCCCTTTCAAGACTTTTACCAAGCCCTCGGATTTACGCCACGCGTCCCCTTAAGATGGACTGTCCTCGTCGTTTCTGTTGAAGTAATGTAACTGCGAAGAGCATTCTTATTATTTTGTTATTGGATTAAATCCCCATTGTGGATTAATCATGTTATTATTATTATTAGATTAAATCCCCATTGAGGATTAATCATGTCATTATTAATATTATTGTTATTAGATTAATCCCCATTGAGGATTAATCAAGTCGGTAATTGTATAAGGACCAAGTCCCCTTTTGCGGATTGGTCATCGGGCAATTATAATGTGCAAAATAAGAAGTCAGCCCCAACAGTTATATTGAAAGGGACAGATTTAATTAAAGGTGGATTTACCCACCCAGTGTGAGAGGTCAGCCCTGCCAGATGGTGACTCTTCACATGTGCCAGATTAATATAAATAAGAGGCTAGCGCCTCACTTCTAACACACACTTCACTTGCTCATTCTCTTACGAGGCAGGTTGCATTTTCAAGTTGGAGAGAGGAGAAGAAGGGTGGCGCATCTCTTGGAGGAGGATTTTCTATATTGGTTGAGTTATCTCTTGAACATTGTATAAGCTATTTATGATAAGGAAGTTTTTGCTGGGTTTTCTTCCCCTAGAG
>ML806773.1:70956-91200 GCA_009831015.1 Picea engelmannii | reverse complement strand
TTGACCAAAGTTATTGAATGCTTATCTTATTGATGATATTTATATTCATATAATATAACTTCAAATTGACAACTTATTAATTAATTCATTAATAACCTAGACATTAGTAACTGTAATATACCAGATATAAAATGTATGCAGAACAGAAATAAAATGCTAGTAATGGCAGAGTAACAACAATATAACCAAAACATTCACCACAATAACACTGAAATGATATGAGAATAATAATAGAAATAACACTTTGAATCTGAAAGCAATGTTCACGGGCCTCTTCGAGGGGGAAACCTCCAGTTGAGCAGAGCTCTATTACAATAATATCCAAGCTAGGGTTCTCATACCCTTGACTCCTATTTATACTAAAAAGAAGCATCTAGAGGAAGATCCTTCTAGAAGCGGAAGCTTCTATTAGGTCTTCTTACATCCGCCTTATTCTATTTTATTGAAAGGCTTTATTAATATTGACCTTTATTACATCTGAATATATTGTTCTACCTATGTGCGGGTTAGGACCCTAACATGTCCGCCCCCTTAAAAACAAACTTGTACTCAAGGCTTGAGATGAGGAAACTGTTGCATAATGGTAGTTGGTTCCCAAGTGGTGTCTGTTGGAGTTGTATCTTTCCACTGGACTAACACTTCCTTGATGGTTATATGACATAGGCGATGCTCATGGTGGTCCAAAAATGCTTCTGGTTGTAGCCAAATGGATCCTTCTTCAGCTAACTCTGGAAGGTTGGTTTGAATTTGGCACTTAGCTCCAGTCACCTTCTTTAAGTATGAAACATGAAAAACAATATGTAGCTTCGAATGGCTGGGCAAAGCTAACTGATAGGCTACTTGTCCCACACGCTTGAGAATGGTATAAGGACCATAAAATTTGGGCGCTAGCTTCTGACAATGCTCGGCCTTGAGGGAAGTTTTCTTGTAATGTTGCAGTTGAAGAAACACCTGATCCCCTTCTGCAAATTGACATTCAAAGTGACCTTGATCTTCTTGTTGCTTCATGTGATTCAATGCCATGACCAAATTCTCTTTGAGGGTACGAAGAATAGCCTCTTGAGATGTAAGTGTTAGGTCAACCGCCTAGACCTTCGAGGCACTCGGTAAGTATGAGAGAACTGAAGGTGGCTTCTGTCCATATACCGCTTCAAAAGGAGTCATGTGTGTAGCTATATGGTATGAAGTGTTGTACCACCATTCAGCTAGGGGTAACCATTGAGTCCACTGATTTTTCTTTTCCGAGGAAAAACACCTCAAATATGTTTCCAAACACTTGTTGACAAATTTCGTTTGGCCATCAGTCTGGGGATGATAAGTTGTGCTGAGATGCAATTCGGTGCCTTGTATCTTGAACAGTTCTTGCCAAAAATTGCTTGTGAAAGTTGGGTCGCGATCAGAAAAAATAGAGTGTGGCATGCCATGAAGCTTGAAGACCTAATCCATGAAAATTTGAGCCACCGTGGATGTTGTAAGGGGGTGTTGAAGGGTGCATAAATGCGCATACTTGGAAAGGCGAGCAACACTTACCATGATGATGGATTTATTTCCTGATTTGGGTAAGCTGGTAATAAAATCCATAGAGATATCCTTCCAAATAGCAGGTGGAATCGGGAGCGGTTGTAGTGTGCCCGGAGATTTGACTGTTTCTCCCTTGTTGCGTTGGAACACATCACATTCAGCTACAAAATTATGAATGTCTTGTTTCATACTATCCTAGAAAAAGGAACGTTTGACCCTGTCATAGGTTTTGGTGAACCCGGAGTGCCCTGTTGTGGGTGTAGCATGAAGCTTAGAAAGTACCGTGGATTTAAGCTTTGATTGTTTTCTTAAATACAAACGATCTTTGTATTGAAGTTCATCATGGAGCCAAGAGTACCATGGGGAAACTGGAGCATTGGACTGCAATTTTTGGATCAACTACGAACTTTTGGGATCTTGTAGCCATTCCCGGCGAACGACTTGGAGCCACTCTGGTACAATGAATGAAAGAGAAAAGAGGGATCCTTCATCTTCATATTTTCGGGAAAGTACATACGCAAGCACATTGTCTTTTCCTTTCTTGTAAATGATCTCATAATCATATCCAAAGAGTTTAGTTACCCATTTTTGTTGTTCTGGGGAAAAAATGTGTTGTTCCAGAAAATACTTGAGGCTTTGATGGTCTGGCTTAATTTGAAAATGTTGCCCCAATAGATAAGGGCACCACAGATCAACGACATGCAGAATAACCAACATTTCCTTTTCATAAATGGATTTTCCTAGATTTTCGTCAGATAGTTGCTTGCTGGTAAAGGCCAAAGGTCGACCCTCTTGCATAAGGACAACACCAATTCCTTTCCTTGAGGCATCACATTCCAACACAAAGGTATTTGTGAAATCGGGAAGGGAGAGGACTGGAGTGGTGCACATGGCCATATTCAAGGTTTGAAAGGCTTGAGTAGCCATTGGAGTCCAAGTGAAATAGTTCTTTTTTAGGAGAGCTGATCAAAATCTGGACTAGGGGTCAAAATTTAGCTCAAAAATTCAAAGTGCTCGGAATCACTTCAAATCGAACAAGAGCATAGACCTCGTCGTTACGAACCCAACACAACTCATTTGGGTTTAAACGGATGTCGGGAGCGAGAGATATCACATTCTGTTCAAATTTACAAACAGGTAAAAAAATTGTGCTGGCTGTACAGTCCGTACACGCTGACGTGGCAGGCCGTACGACATGTGGTAGGCCATACGACATGTGGCAGACAGACATTCAGACAGTTGGCAGGTGACTTGGCATGTTTAGCAGCGAATGGAATGACGACACGTGGCCCAGCCAATGGCCGCCACGTGTCATCCATTTATTGGTTTAAAACTTATGTCGTTGGCCGAAGTCGACCCCATGACCTCCGGGCAGGGGCAAAGACTTGGAAAAGAGCCGCCAACCAGCGTGCCACCAGTTGTTCCTTGTTATATATATGGTGAAATATATATATATATATATGTGTGTGTGTGTGTGTGTGTGTGTGTGTGTTTGTATATGCGTGTGGTTTGGGGCACGACCGGGCCGGGGCTTAGCCCCAGCCCTTGGTCTAACGATATGTTACATATAACCCACATCTATATCATATGGGCGTGCATGCAGTTGTGTTTGTTCCAACGATTATATCAACGACCCGTCATTTGGCCTTTGACCATTGGCTTATGTAATGGGAGCCTATGTTAATGCTAGCGCCTGGATGCATGGGTCATACGACCTGGCCCTTGACGGTTAGGGGCTAGGTGCGCCCATAACTGTCCTACAGTTTGATTAGTTTTGTGGTTACGCGTGTGTGCTAGGTTTTAGCATGAATTTGGAGTGTGTTCTTGGGTAGAGCACACAGAGGTGCGTTTTGGCAAACAAGAGACAACAAGCTTGAAGGAAGAGAATGGCAGGAGGCCTATCTTCTTCATTTTTTGGCCAAATGAGGTGTCGTAAAAGCCCACCTAGGGTTTTTTGGACATTCTGAATCCATTGGCACTATTTTCACAGCCATTTGAAGACTGATTTTGCAGGTTTTTAACCATTGAAGTTTCAGGAAGCTCTAGGGAGCTTGAAGCCCTCATTGTTTGAGGTCATGCTCAGATGAGCCTATGTTTTTTTTCTGTGATTGAATAATCATTTTTGGCTAATTAATATGCTCTGAACACTTTGGGATAGGTTTCAGATCTATTTGAGGACTTTTACAGGTGTTTTTTCCAAAGAGAAGCTCAGGGAAGCTTAAGGCCACATGTAGAAGAGGTCATACTCGGATGAGCCATGATCCGTTTTCAGAGTTTTATTAGTCATTTTTGGGGTTTTTATGTATTCTGAACCCAATGGTACAGTCATAATTTCCATTGGAGTTGAGCAGCATCTTGTAAAAGAATTTTTGACAAATTAATCCCTGAGAGCCAATTCCATTTATGGAGGCTCAAGGAGATGTAGCCCAGAGAGGGGTGAACTCCTTTATCATCTTCTTGTTGTTGTGAGTTTGATGGTTTATTTGCTGCAAGTTATGTTGTTGTGTATTTACTTAAAGTACATATTTAACCATTTAAAAGAACATTTCCTCACACATGAACATTTAAAAGAAGAAGCATGAACTTAACACATAATCTATCTTGCATATTTTAACACATTGAGCAAGGTCTTGTAAAGTTTTATTTTCATGAAGTAGAGGGTTCTTGCATAGCATAACAAGTCAACCCACTATTTTCAGATCAGGTGGTATCAGACCATAGTTTGTTTTGCTCATGTATTTTCCATTGATAGCTTGAGATTTAGCTGTTGGTATTTGTGCAAGTTTTGTGTTGAAGTTTGATATCTTGCAAGGATTGAGGAAGCTTCAAACATTGATAGTTCTCATATATCTTCAAAATCAAAGTTCTTTGACAAAGAGACGTTGAAGGAATTACTAACCATGAGAGATGTGGTGAAAGAGATGTGGGAAGATAGAAAGGAGAGCATTTCCCTTGAAGAGTAGTTGATGAGCATGAAGGAGGAGAAAGACCAGCTTCTTGAAAAGTTGCATGAGATGGAGATTCAACTCCATGAGGCAAAGGATACCCTTACCAAGTACATGCATGAACATAAGGTATGTAATGTTAGTTTATCTTCAAATTCCTCTCAAGATGAATGTTTTGTTGTTTTTGAAAATCACACAAGAGGAATAGGGTCCAAGTTATTGCTAAAAATGGGCTATGAAGGTAAAGGGTTAAGCAAGCATGCACAAGGCATTGTTGAGCCTATTGTTGTTGAAGAGAGACCCAAGTGTTGTGGTATTGGATATGAACGAAGAGATGGAGCAAATTCAAAAGTTGAGGAGACCAGGGAAAAAGTTCCAAGCACAAATTTTGTTTCAAGTTCACCTCCTCAAGAAGTCTATAAAGGTGAAAGTTCAAGAACTTTTGTTGAAAGTTCAATCCCTCCAGCATGCAAGGCTTGTGTTCAAGATGAATGCAAATGTGTGAAACAAAAAAGTTGTGACAGCGATGAGGACAAGAACACTATTGTTGGTCTTCAAATGAGAGCTTGTAACTCTTCAGATTCACCTCCTCAAAGAGGCGATAAAGGTGAATGTTCAAGATTGGCCACTTTTAGGAAACTTTACAAGCAAAGACAACGTGAAAAGAGGATGCAAAATAATTGCACTCATTGTCAGAAGCGGGGTCATCTCATCGACCAATGTTGGACATTGCATCCCACCACTCATCCACAACATGAGAAGCAGATGGATAAAGAGATTGGTAAAAATGGAAGAGGAGATTCCATTATCGATGTGTGTCAAGATGATTCACAAGAGGACGATTTTCAGCAGAAAAAGTCATTGTTGAGTTGGCTTGGTAAGAAATGGTTGGATTTCTTGAACAAATAAGGCTTGCATTTTCTATTGTAAATGCACTTTTCAACTGTATGTGTGCAATTATGTTGAGAGTATGATAAGTTGTAGCAGTTTATCATAACTTGTATGATGCAAGTTTGCATGTGAATGCAATTCGTTTGAAGGCATTCTTGTTGTTGCACAACTTCGTCAGGAGGATGTAAAAGTGGGGTATGATGTTCACTTGTTACAACCATATATATTTTTCATATTCAGCTCTTATGTACCCACATGTTTTGGGTTTATGTACTTATGTTTGTACTGGAAGGAGAGTTGAAGAGTCATGCACATGCATTTGTTTTTGTATGTGCGTAAACAGTGAACCTGGTGATAGTTCATCATGAATGGCTCATGATTAAAACATGATTGTATATCATGAATGTTGATTTGTCAGTTTGGGAAGGTCGATATGTTTCAAATGAGTTTCGACTTGTTGTCTGACGACTATGTTGTGTCGATCATGTTTTTCGACTTGTGTTTAGTCGATGCTGTTTGTTGGGTTGTAAGTTGATTTTGAGTACACTGAGATACAAGAAAACACCATGTGCTTTGATGAAGTACAAGATGCAACAATTTTCTTGAAGAGCAAAAGACTTTGTTGGCATCATTTTCAGTCTTGTATAAATTTGTTTTCAAGATTGATGGTTTTCTTGGCTTGTGACAAGATGTCGCAGGAAAGTTTTTGCAGCCATTGGAGAGCTGATTGTGTTGACGTCAAAGAGTTCACAAGAGGGACTTGATTCTCAGTGGGAAGGTTGGAAGTATTTCAAGCACAAAGAGAAAAGTGGGTCAGTAGCAGCCAGAGAACAGTGGTTGAGGGACATAGTCAGTTGCAGTGCAAGGCATGTCAAAGTATCCAGGTGATTGTCAAAAGACTTTTCAAGTAGAATCAGTTGATAGAACCTGGAAGCAGAAGAGTATTGAAGTTCAGATAGATGATCATAAGCTTTTGTGGGTCCAAAAGCCTTTCAGTGGGAAGGCGTGATCAAAATCTGGACCAGGGGTCAAAATTTAGCTCAAAAATTCAAAGTGCTTGGAATCACTTCAAATCGAATGAGAGCGTAGGCCTCGTCATTACGAACCCAACACAACTCGTTTGGGTTCAAAAAGACGTCGGGAGCAAGAGATATCACGTTCTGTTCAAATTTACAAATAGGTAAAAAAATTGTGTTGACTGTACAGTTTGTACAATCCATACATGCTAACGTGGTAGGTCGTACGACACATGGAAGGCAGGTATTCGGATAGTTGGCAGGTGACTTGGCATGTTTGGCAGCGAATGGAATGACGACACGTGGCCCAGTCAATGGCCACCATGTGTCATCCATTTATTGGTTTAAAACTTATGTCGTTGGCCGGAGTCAACCCCGCGACCTCCGGGCAGGGGCAAAGACTTGGAAAAGAGTCACCAACGAGCACGCCACCAGTTGTTCCTTGTTATATATATGGTGCAATATATATATATATATATATATGTTTGTATATGCGTGTGGTTTGGCGCGCGACCAGGCCGGGGCTTAGTCCCAGCCCTTGGTCGCACGATATGTTACATATAACCCACAACTATATCATATGGGTGCGTGTGTGGTTGTGTTTGTTCCAACGGTTATATCAATGACCCGCCATTTGGCCTTTTACCATTGGCTTATGTAACGGGAGCCTATGTTAATGCTAGCGCGTGGACGCATGGGTCATACGACCTGGCCCTTGACGGTTAGTTGCTAGGTGTGCCCGTAACTATCCTACAGCTTGATCAGTTTTGCGGTTACACACATGTGCTAGGTTTTATCATGAATTTGGAGCGTGTTCTTGGGTAGAGCACACAAAGGTGCGTTTTGGCGAACCAGAGACAACAAGCTTGAAGGAAGAGAATGACAGGAGGCCTATCTTCTTCATTTTTTGGCCAAATGAGGTGCCATAAAAGCCCAGCTAGGGGTTTTTGGACGTTCTGAATCCATTGGCACTATTTTCACAGCCATTTGAAGACTTATTTTATAGTTTTTTAACCATTGAAGTTTCAAGAAGCTCCAGGGAGCTTGAAGCCCTCATTGTTTGAGATCATGCTCAAATGAGCCTATGTTTGTTTTCTATGATTGAATAATCATTTTTGGATAATTAATATGCTCTGAACACTTTGGGATAGGTTTCAAATCCATTTGAGGAATTTTACAGATGTTTTTTCCAAAGAGAAGCTCAGGGAAGCTTAAGGCCACATGTAGAAGAGGTCATACCCAGATGAGCCATGATCCGTTTTCAGAGTTTTATTAGTCATTTTTGGGGGTTTTATGTATTCTGAACCCAATGGTACAGTCAGAATTTCCATTGGAGTTGACCAACATCTTGTAAAAGAATTTTTGACAAATTAATCCCTGAGAGCCAAGTCCATTGATGGAGGCTCAAGGAGATGTAGCCCAGAGAGGGGTGAACTCCTTTATCATCTTGTTGTTGTTGTGAGTTTGATGGTTTATTTGATACAAGTTATGTTGTTGTGTATTTACTTAAAGTGCATATTTAACCATTTAAAAGAACATTTCCTCACACATGAACATTTAAAAGAAGAAGCATGAACTTAACACATAATCTATCTTGCATATTTTAACACATTGAGCAAGGTCCTGTAAAGTTTTATTTTCATGAAGTAGAGGGTGCTTGCATAGCATAACAAGTCATCCCACTATTTTAAGATCAAGAGAAGTGAGAGGTGCTGCAATATTCCCATAATTCTTAACAAACTTGCGATAATACCTTGTTAAGCCTAGAAATACACGCAAAGCTCTTAGGAGTCTTTGGGTGAGGTCAGTCTTGCATAGATTCAATCTTTTTAGTATCCACCCTGACGCCATCTTTGCCAAATAGATGACCCAAGTATTCTACTTCTGAGGCGCCAAAATCACATTTAGACTGTTTCAAGAAAAGTTGGTGCTGAGAGAGTAGATGGAGAACTCGATCCACATGAGAAAGGTGGTATGTCTAGGTTTTTCTATAGATGAGGATATCATCAAAGAAAACCAAGATAAAATGGCAGAGAAAAGGACAAAAGACATGATTCATGAGGCTTTGGAAGGTGGAGGGGGCATTACACAAGCCAAAGGGCATGACCAAAAACTCATAGTGGCCCTCATGAGTTCTAAAGGCAGTCTTGGGAATGTCTTCCTCTTTCATACATATCTGGTGGTAGCCCGAATGAAGATCAAGTTTAGTGAAGAATTGGGCACCACTCAATTCATCCAGGAGGTCATCAATGACAGGAATGGGGAATTTGTCTTTGATGGTAAGTTTTTTTAGGGCACGGATGTCAGGACACATTCACCAAGAACCTTCTTTCTTCGAGACCATGACCACATGAGAAGAGTAGGGGCTCGTACTAGGGAGGATAACGCCTGCATTAAGGAGTTCCTGGACCATTTTCTCAATTTCATTTTTTTGGGAAAATGGGTGACGATACAAACATATTGGGAGGAAGGCTTCTGGGTACAAGGGGAATGGAATGATCATGAACACCATGGGAAGGAGGGAGTCCTTAGGGAGTGGAAAATACCAATTGATGTTTAGAAAGGATGGCTTGGAGGTCTTGCAGGACCGAGGGTGTCTCTGTTTCTTGTATGGCATGGAGTTGGGCAATAACACCAGAATGACTTTTTTTTAGCATATTTTCCATGCGATGGGAACTAATGATCTCAGGTGAATCGACGATGATGCCTTGGAACTTATATTGGTGGCCCTCCTGGTCGAATTTCATGGTTAAGTCTTTAAAATCCATGAGAATGAGACCCAAAGTCCTTAGCTAGTCTGCACCCAACACAATGTCACAACCTCCCATGTCCATAGAAAACATATGGGATTTCAGGTGGTAGTCACCAATTTGGAGACGCACATTTTCACAACACCTTCCACATTTCATGGAACCACCATTGGCAATCATGATTTGGAAATTATTGACGGCATGAATGTAGCAATGAGTTTCTTGGGAAATGAGGTGATGAATAAAATTATGGGTGTTGCCACTATCAACCAGAATGATGACCTTCCGATGCTTGATGTAACCGATTAGCTTAAGGGTTTGGGGAGCAGAGAAGCCAGTGAGAGCATTGAGGGAAATGATCGGTTCTACTTCGGGAGGGTCTGAGGGAGGGGTTATGCCAGTGGATTCAGGTGACTCAGACATAAAGGGGGTTTCTACATCCTCTTCTGAAATATCCTCGGACATGGCTATAAAAAGATTTTTTTCTTTACACTTGTGGCTCGACAAATATTTGTCATCACAGTTATAACAAAGGCCTTTGAGTTGGCATTCAACCATTTCATCCCTGGTCAATTTTTGGATCTTTAGTGGAGCAGAGGGAGTAGTGGGATTTACTGGTTTAGGGCGAGGGATAAAGGAGGGTTTTCAGTTTTGAGAAGATACAACCTGTCGTTCTTCTTTAGATCTTTTAGTAGCCTCCACCCAACTCTGAGGCCGAGCCATGAGGACATGGGCCTGAATCTCATCCTTGAGGTCACTGATAAAACACTCTCGGAAAAAAGCATCATACATGCCCTCTGTTCTAAAAGTTAGGCGCTCAAAGGTAGCTATAAAGTCTTCCATTCTTCCTAATTGTTTCAACTTTGTCAAACGGATCAAATGGTTGGTGTCAGTGTCAAAGCGTTCATAAAGCTCTGCCACAAAGTGTGTCCAAGAAATATACCCTTGACGAGAAGTTTTTCTCCATTGCCACCATTACCAAGGTTCTTGATCTAGATGGAGAACACCATACCAGAGTTTGGCCAAGTCATTTGTAATGCCATATAAAGAGAAATAATGTTCCATTTGGGTTACCCAACCAGTGGGGTACGAGCCATCAAATTTGGACACATCCACCCGCGGAAGGCATAGGTCACGTTGAAAGTGATGGTTCTGAAAGTTATGGGAATGAAAGGAATGGTCACCTTCAGTATGTGGAGGTGAGAAAGAGGAAGGGTTATCTGTAGGGATATGCATTTTGGTGCAGAGTGCCGAAAAGACTAATTCAAGATGGGTGGTGAGGTCTTGTTTGATTTCCTCCATTGAGGACTACATGGTTGTATTGATGGCGACAACATTGGAACTGAGTTGTTTCACTTCTTGTTGGGTCTCGATGAGACCAGATTACAAGGTGTTGAAGCGAGCTTCCAAGTCTTGGCTACGGGTATGGGCCATGAGGATGGGGGAACTGAAAAGGGGCGGGCGGGGTCAATTTTTTTTTTCCAAAAAATGATATGGATGAATGTGATAAGGGTGAAGAGATGAATCCAATGGAATAGGTCTCAAATAATGGTGAACAAATTTCCAAACTTTTTTTTTTTTTTACACCTGCGGAGTTGTACTCCGGTCTGAAGAATACTGCAGAGAGGAAATGCCCAAATGCTTAACCAGAAAGAAATGTGTATTTACTTGGCAACCCGAACACATTTGTGTGACAATAGATCTTGTCTATTTGAATTTGTTTATGTTTATGTCCCCAAGGGTTAAGTATTCAAGGGTTCTACAGACTAGGGTTTGCCCCATGCTATAGCTCTCTGATATACGTGCGGGGTCCAACAATAGTAGTCGGCCCAATATCTCAGGACACTAACTAAGGAGGATAGATCGTACCCTTATCCGTACTACCCGACTACCCAGGTACTAGAGAGTATCTTCCCGAGTGTTGTTCTCGGTGAAACTATAGCAGTCAGGCGACCGATCAGTTTATCTAAAAAGGGCTTCAGGTAATCTAGGTCGATTCGTACATAGGTGTTGTCTAATCCGCTACAACTCGAAGGGGTACCAACAGGGGTTACAAGGGTGGCCAATAGATGTGCGCTTAAGTACCACTTGTATTTCCTGCGTGTATGAGTCCCTCAACTGCGGGTTTATTTTAATGTCCCTTTCCAAATAGGAGCTCCAGAAGAGGAGGCTTAATGGTCTAAACCACCCTGTTAGACTATAGCCAGGGCTAAAGAGGGGTAAATAGGGTTACTAGAGGTCACTCCAGTCACAGGTGTTATATTCGGAAAGTGACATTGAGCTAACAAGGGTTAAAAGCGCTTTTAAGTCATTATGAGCTAAAAATAGAAGTCAACAGTGAATTAGGGTTTCAACAATGATATAGGGTTTCAGCATGATTTAGGGTTTTGGAAAGATATAAAAGAAGGGTCAACGACCTAATTCATCATTATGCAGATTATGACTTGTCATTGAGGAGAAGAAGCGCATCTCAGGAGAGATAGTTCAGTGTATTCCAGGAGGAAGACACCAATTGGCTGATTTCGGTGTTGAAAGACACACCCTAGTCACCGGGAAGATCATCCAGGTCTTCCAACATTCTTCATTGATTCCGCAGTGCTCCCATATTTTGGGTATTATCTTTTAGTTTCTTATTTGTATTTCGGCTAAGATCCTTTTGTCTTTTGATCTAGCCGAGTGTTGTTATTTTATTCAGCCTTAGTTGCTTATTTATATTTCGGCTAAGATCCTTTGTATGTTGATCTAGTCGAGTATTGTCATTTATTCAGCCGCATTTGGCCATTTTGTAATCCACAGAGATATCATAATACAAAATTGCATTCCTTTCTCACATTTATTATTTGTATGATCATTTATATGCTGTAAACCTTTGATCCTACACACACATTAGCAGCATTTCCCAGACTAGCCAAGTCAGGAACATTACAGTGGTATCAGAGCTTTAGTCCTGCCAGCCTGTGACTAAAGAAAATGAGTGCAGCAGAAGACCCAGAGGGTCGTGAACACGTAGGTGAAAAATATGTCACTTACAACAGGCATCAGGAAAGAAGGCATAGGTATGATTTTCCCCCTTTTCCTCCTAGCTCAGAGGAAGAGGAAGAGGCACACAGAGAAGCAGAGAGAAGGGCAGAGCTTGAGGTTGAGTGCGAGGTAGAGAGGATGCTAGGAGACATATATGAGAGACCAGAGGGCAGTGGAAAGGCCCTTGTAAATCTAGAGGAAGCCTTCATGCAGGTTATCAATGGTATGTTAGCTAGTCAACGAACCATGTCTCAGTCCTTGGCACAGGTGGTTGATAGATTGGCTAGAGTGGGAACCCCAGATACACAAGTCTCTCATGTAGCACAGGCGAACTCAGGAGTAGGTAGTAGACCCCAGTCACCATCTTGCACATACACCTCTGCGAGTAGGATTCCCATACCCTTGTTTCCCAGTTTCCAGAGGGCACCCTCGGTAGCAGCATCTCCACCAATAGCACAGAGGCCACCCAATCATGCCAACAACATTTCAGAGTATAGGAGGGAGTACGCGACATTGGGTCATGACTTCCACCAGGACATGACCTTAGTCGAGTATTGTGGAATCAGACTCAGGAATCGCCCCAAACAGCCGCAAATGGGAGGACCATAATAGCAACAGGGGAATAACCTCGATTTCATCCGAAAATTTGGGAAACTCATGATCCCTTCTTTCGACAAATTGTCCAAATACATTGCCAGAGCTTGGGTACAGAAGCTAGACATGTATTACAAGCTCAACCAGATGACCGAGACAACGACCATCAATTTCGCGACCTTACACTTGGAGGGTGAGGAACACGAGTGGTGGTATCATGGACTAGTGACATTGGGTCACAGTCGCATCACCTCCTATAGGGAGTTTACAGATAGGCTCATGGATAGGGTTGACAGGAAGGATCCCGAGATACACTTTAGGGATCTAGCCTAGTTGAGACAAACTGGCACAACAGAGGCATTCATCACAGAGTTTCAGTGGTTAGTCGTGGCAGTGACAGATATATCAGAACCTAGGCTGATCATGCTATTCATAGAAGGACTCACAGAGCCTTTGAGAGGATGGGTGAAGGCATACAAGCCTCCCACCTTGCAGGATGCCATCCTTTGCACTCGAGATCTGGAAGACTCAGTGCCAAATAATAAAACTTTCTCCAAACCATTTGTGCCCCAGAGGGATTAAGACAGGAAGCCATTCCAGAGAGAATGGAAGGGCAAGGAGAAGTTGGATGATGAGACTAGGTGAGAGCTTATGAGGAAGAAGCTTTGCTTCAGCTGCAGAGATCCTTGGGTCCCAAGCCACAGGTGCATGGGCAAGAGAGAGATTCATTATATTGAGGTAGCAGCAGACAGCGTGGACAGTGAGGAGGAGAAGGATAATGGATCCACTAGTTCAGAGGAGGAGTCAACACCAGCATAGGAGCAACTTCCCCGTAGACCACTGACATCAGCAGGAGCCCATCCTCCAGTAGTCCCACAACCGCCAGAGTAGGCTAACAGGAGGAAACCAGCAAAGGGAGGAGTCATAGCGACCCTTTCTAGTGTTCCCAGGTATGATACCCTCCATATCAGAGGGATTATTTAGGGGCAATGGGCAATCACCATGATAGATGGTGGGGCCACCCATAGCTTCATCAACGCTTCACTAGTATCGAGACGAGCACTTCAGACATAGGAGTTTGAGGGGTTTGATGTTGTGGTAGCAGATGGACACACAGTGGAGTGTCTAGACAGAATTCCAAACTTAGAGATGAAGTTAGGAAACTACACAGTGAGAGACACATTTTATGTGGTTGACCTATTAGACACAAATGTGGTGTTAGGAGTTCAGTGGATGATTACCTTGGGAAAAATCACTACCAACTACCAAACCTTGGAAGTGGGATTCAGAGATCAGCATGGGAAGAAGCTTGTTCTAAGAGGTATGTCTATAGGAGCACCTAGGACAGTTTCAACCAAGAGGATCGAGAGGATATTCAGACATGGGGAGGTAGCATATGCCACAGAATGCTTGATCACTACTCAGAAGGATTCAAAAGATCAACAACAATACCACATAGGTCTTTGAGGCAATCCCACCAGGGAGGCCACCTGACAAGGGGTTTGAGCACACCATTGAGTTAGAAGAGTGGGCCAAACCTATGATCACCCCCCCCTATCCTCATCCTAGGAGGTTCAAGGATGAGATAGAGAAGGCAATCAAGGAATTGTTGGCGATGGGACACATCAGACCGAGCAACAACCCATTTGCTTCTTCAGTTCTCTTAGTTCTGAATAAGAATGGCACTATGAGGATGTGCATTGATTACCGAGCCTTGAACAAGAAAACCATCAAAAAATGGTACCCTATCCCACGCATTGATGAGTTGATGGATGAACTGCATGGGGCAATTTTCTTCTCAAAAATTGATCTACGCTCTAGATATCACCAGATCAACATCCGAGAGCAAGACATAGAAAAGACAGCATTTCGATGTCATTTTGGACACTTCGAGTTCTTGGTTATGCCATTTGGGATAACCAATGCACCTGCTACATTCCAGTCTTGCATGAACCATATATTCAGGGATCAGTTAAGGAAATCAGTCTTGGTTTTCTTCGACGACATCTTGATCTATAGTCGGTCATGGCAAGAGCATATGAGGCACCTGGATGAGGTATTGAGCATCATGGAGGCATAGTCATTATATGCCAAAGAGTCCAAGTGTGAGTTCGGTATGACAGAGATGCTTTACTTAGGCCACATCATCAATGCACAGGGGGTACAGGTGCACCAAGAGAATATCAGGGCCATTCTGGATTGGCCGACGCCCAAGAATGTGACAGAATTGAGGAGCTTCTTCGGGCTATGCAGCTATTATAGGTGGTTCATCTGGGGTTTTTCTCAGCTTGGAGAACTGCTGACATATCTTACCAAGCATGGGTCCTTCATATGGACCGATAAATCATAGGAAGCCTTTGATCACATGAAGGAATTCATGGGCACTTGTCTAGTGTTGGCACTACCAGACTTCACCCTGCCATTTGTACTAGAGTGCGACGCATCCGATGAAGGGATCGGTGCAGTTTTGATGTAGGGAAGACACCCCATTGTATTCAAGATTCAGAAGCTTAGTCAACTTGAGAGGTTGTACTCCATTTATGACAAGGAAATGTTGGCAATCATGCATGCCTTGACCAAGTTCAGACAATATTTGGTGGGAAGCAAATTCGTGGTCAAGACCGATCATAACAGTTTGAAGTATTTCCTTGAGTAGAAGGGCCTCAGTGAGCGCCAACAAAAATGGGTGATGAAGGTACAGGCATTCAACTTTGACGTAGAGTATGTTAAGGGGATGAAGAACATTATGGCCAATGCGCACTATCGAGGAGACCTGTGGCATATTCTTTGATGGAGATTTCAGTAGATTGGAAATCCCACTTGTTAGTGTAATATTCCAAGAACAAGTTCGCTTGTGAGGTGATGGATGGGAAGATACAGGATGAACGGTATAGGGTCATTGACGATGTCATATTTTACAAGGATAGAGTCTACTTGGTGCCAGATTTAGGGCTTAAGAAGAAAATCCTCACCACAGTTCATGATTCACCTCTAGCACGCCATCAGGGGTTTTTCAAAACCTACAGACAGATCAAAGAGAGGCTCTCATGGAAGGGCCTCAAACAAGACGTTATGAGACACATCAGTGAGTGTGTGACTTGCTAGCAGAACAAGTCAGAGAATTCTCTTCCAACAGGGCTACTTCATCCACTCCCCATTCCAGAGCAGAAATGGGAGAGTATATCTATGGACTTCATCACCGGTCTACCCAAGGTCTAGGGTAAGGACTGTATCTATGTAGTGGTCGACAGATTGACCAATTTTTCTCACTTCTACACCATACCGATAGAGTACAGCGCAGTTCAGGTAGCCGAGATTTTCTTCAGGGAGGTCTTCAGAGTTCATGGGTTGCTAAAGAACATCATCAGTGATAGGGAAGGTCGGTTCATAGGGACATTTTTGAGAGAGTTGTTTTGGTTGGTGGAGACAGAGTTGACACCTAACACCAACTATCACCCTCAGACAGATGGGCAGACTGAGATTGTCAACAAGTGGGTTGAAGGGTATTTGAGGAACTATGTAGGAGGACAACAGAGAACATGGGTAAAGTGGTTACATTTAGGGGAACATTGCTACAACACCACCTTCCACATGTCCATTGGTATGACACCCTTTCGAGCATTGTATGGATATGATGCTCCCACTTTGGTAGACTTGGTCTTCAGGGAGAGCAGAGATCCCAAGACCAAGGATTGGATCATAGAGAGTCAGGAGATTCTCAAATTGTTGAAAGAGAACCTGCAAACAGTGCAAAACTGACAGAAGATAAGCACAGACATGCATAGGATAGAGCGTAGCTTTGAGGTTGGATATTTGGTTTTCTTGAGACTCCAACCCTACAGACAGTCATCTCTGAAGAAGAGTGGAGCCGAGAAGCACAAGCCTAGATTTTATGGTCCTTACAGGATCATGCACCGAGTAGGCGAGGTTTCTTACGAGCTAGAGCTTCCAGAGGGGAGAAAGATTCATAACTTGTTCCACGTGTCTTGCCTAAAAAAGGTTGTGGGACAATTCATTAACACATCAGAGGAGCTTCCCCCATTGGATGAGGAGGGAAAGTTGGAGTTAGTTCCGGAGGAGGTTTTGGAGTTTCGGGAGCGAAAACTAAGGATCAGGGTCATCAGAGAGTGTTTGATCAGATGGAGAGGGCTTCCCATAGAGGACACTACTTGGGAGAGCAAGCAGGTGTTGCAACACCCTGGAATGGTATTGCTTGAGGACAAGCAATTTCAGGAAGGGAGGACTATAATGTCCCTTTCCAAATAGGAGCTCGAGAAGAGGAGGCTTAATGGTCTAAACCACCCCATTAGACTATAGCCAGGGCCAAAGAGGGGTAAACAGGGTTACTAGAGGTCACTCCAGTCACAGGTGTTATATTCAGAAAGTGACATTGGGATAACAAGGGTTAAAAACACTTTTAAGTCATTATGAGCTAAAAATAGAAGTCAACAGTGAATTAGGGTTTCAACAGTGATTTAGGGTTTCAACATAATTTAGGATTTTTGAAAGCTATAAAGGAAGGGTTAGCGACCTAATTCATCATTATGCAGATTATGACTTGTCATTGAGGAGAAGAGGTGCATCTCAAGAGAGATAGTTCAGTGTATTCCAGGAGGAAGACACTAGTTGGCTGATTTCAGTGTTGAAAGACACACCCTAGTCACCGGGAAGATCATCAAGGTCTTCCATCATTCTTCATTGATTCTGCAGTGCTCCCATATTCCGGGTATTATCTTTTAGTTGCTTATTTGTATTCCGGCTAAGATCCTTTTGTCTTTTGATCTAGCCAAGTGTTGTTATTTTATTCAGCCGCAATTGCTTATTTATATTCTAGCTAAGATCCTTTGTATGTTGATCTAGTCGAGTATTGTTAATTATTCAGCCGCATTCAGCCATTTTGTAATCCACAGAGATATCATAATACAAACTTGCATTCCTTTGTCAGGTTTATTATTTGTATGATCATTTATATGTTGTAAACTTTTGATCCTACACACACATTAGCAACATTTCCCAGACTAGCCAAGTCAGGAACATTACATTTATGCGTGTAACGACAGATCTCTATGGCTTAAAGATGCCAGAATACGTCTCTACCCAGAAAAAAATTAACTCACACTTTCTGCTGAGGAAAGTGCTCTAATACCACTTGTAATATACCAGATATAAAATGTATGAAGAACAGAAATAAAATTCTAGTAATGGTAGAATAACAACAATATAACCAGAACATTCACCACAATAACACTGAAATGATATGAGAATAATAACAGAAATAGCACTTTGAATCTGAAAGAAATGTTCACGGGCCTCTTCGAGGGGGAAACCTCCAGCTGAGCAGAGCTCTATTACAATAATATCCAAGCTAGGGTTCTCATACCCTCGACTCCTATTTATACTAGAAAGAAGCATCTAGAGGAAGATCCTTCTAGAAGCGGAAGCTTCTAGTAGGTCTTCTTACATCCGCCTTATTCTATTTTATTAAAAGGCCTTATTAATATTGACCTTTATTACATCTGAATATATTGTTCTACCTATGTGCGGGTTAGGACCCTAACAGTAACTAATGTGTTTATTGAACCATAATATTGTATGTGTGTTGGATATTTAGGCATAGCTAGCACACACATATCCCACATGTAGATGAAAATAACAAGCAATGTTCCTAATTCATATTTTTAAAATGTTCACAACTAATCATGCATACAAATAAATAAAGTAAATCAAACTTCAAATAATCCTCATTAAAGAAAGAGTAATAATTCAACATTCATCCATCTTTAAAATTGAATTATTATAATTTAAACATGGTAGGAACTATGTGAGGAAACAAGGAATCACATATCAAATCCCAAATGTGATCCTCAATTGACTTGGAATCACCCAGGTCCTTTTAAACCCTTAATTCCATCTCGCATCTCCCATCCCATCGCTATTTTTTTGAATTGATTTCCCTTGGTGAACCCAACTTCTGATTTCAATGACTTCTATGTGTGGGTTTTATTGATTATTATGAAAAGATTGTGGTTTTATCTTCTGTCACTTATCTCGTTAGTCATGAGTCTGTGCATGAGCAGTCGGCCAGGAGCTAAATCGACGGTCGTCACTTCGGTGTTTAAAAACCTATAGATTCAAATGCATTTTTTTTCTGTGCATGGATGATGAGTGAAGGATAATAATTTTCCATGTTGTCTATGGACCCCTTACTTATCTTTGAGTTGATTGATTCATGGATGAATGTATAGTCTTTGCGCCTTTTTATGAGCGAGTACCTCTGTGGCTTGATTGATTAAAACTTTGACTTATCTTTGCGTTTTTAATTTCTTAAACTTGGGTACATCTCTTCATTTTTATTGATAGACTGTGCATTATGAATGATAAACCTCTGAGTTGAATGACAATCCCTTGACGAACCAAACTTATGATTTCAATGACTCCTCTGTGTGGGTTTTATTGATTATTATGAAAAGATTTTGTTTTTATCTTTCGTCCCTTATCCCTTTAGTCATCAGTCTGTGTCTGAGCAATCAGCCAGGAGCCGAATCGACGGTCATCACTTTGGTGTTTAAAGACCTATAGATTCAAATTCCCTACTTTTCTATGCATGTATGATGAGTGAAGGATAAACAAATTATCTACTGTCTATTCCTCATTTATCTATGAGTTGATTGATTCATGGATGAATGTTTAATCTTAGCGCCTACTTGTGTAGATCTGGTTTTTCCTTGAAATTCATTCGATCAATATTTAATTCATTCATCCATCTTTAAAATTGAATTATTATAATTTAAACATGGTAGGAACTATGTGAGGAAATAAGGAATGACATATCAAATCCCAAATGTGATCCTCAATTGATTTAGAATCACCAGGCTTCCTTTAAACCCTTAATTCCATCTCCCATCTCCCATCCCTTCCTTTGTTGAAATATGTTGGATTTTTGACTATATTGAACTAACGCTAGATATAATCCAAATGTGAAATCTTCAAACCTTTTGACCTAATATATCTAGTAAACAACTAGTATTAGTCATCACACATCTAGGGGAGTGTGGATAGCATGACCCTCCCACAACGCGAGGGGAATGTGGATATCTATAGACATTACCCTTTAGAACCATTAATTTTGTGACAATTAAGACTCACTCAATTGCATCTTCTTCCAAATATATATGTCATTAAAACTCACATTACTATTTGTAGAAATAGGCTTCATTACCACCATAAATTTTGTGACAATTAAGAATCACTCAAAATAATATTCTTTTTAATATATATCCCATTAAAACTCACATTACTTATTTACAATAGGTTATGATGAACTTACATTTGAAATTATTGTCATGATTACTCTCAATCAAAATGAATTTCCACCTTATATGACTATATTTTATCTAGATTTCTAACTCCAACTAAGCCTCACAAATATTACATTTGCTCCACCTCATCAAAATTTATATTAGGAATACGAACAACCCTCATACCCATCCCATGTTGATGTTATTA
>ML806773.1:15123-37986 GCA_009831015.1 Picea engelmannii | reverse complement strand
TGTTATTTGAAACTAAACTTGGAATATATATGTGTTGTATATCTGTAGGCCAAATCTGTTATAGTTGTTGAAGTATTTAAATTTGTCTTTTTTCGCCCCTTGTTCTGACCGAGTATTGGGATATTGAATTTTACATGGTTTGGAATTTTCAAATGTCTTGGCATGAGAGATTATGAGCTTTATATCTGGAGTCCAAATCTATTATGGTTGTTTCAAATTGCTACAATTTGCATTCTATGAATTTACTCTTCTACTCAATGTATATATATAGAACACTTGCATGCTATGTGTGAAGTTGTTTTGCTAGCCAAAAGATACAAAGAAATACCTACATTGACTTCAAGTTGTATTATTGATGATATAATTTTCTGCTAAATGTCAAACAAATTGTCAGAGGTTTCAGTGAAGGCTCTGGAATTTCTGTTGCTCAGCTATCTCATTGGTATATAGGATCATGTATTGGATGGTACTTGTTTCGACGTACCCAAGAAAGTATAGTATTATTTTGATCCTATCTAAAACTATGGACTTACTCTCTAGTATATTTTTGCAGTCTTATTACACATGATTGCACTTGAGCTTTTGGACTTTAGTTCAACAATTGCGAATTCATGTGATAACACACCCAAGACATATCCTAGTGATCCTAAATCTCATTAGACAAGACCCCCTTTACCATTGGAAGTTGGCCCTCCTCCTCAACCAACCTTGCCTAAGACTGATGATATAGATTTAAATATTGATATGGTTAGTATCTTAGCAAAGGTTAATGTACCTGTCCCTCTCAGTATTGATATTGTAATTTTTTTTTAAATACCTACAACAAAGTCGCTATTGCGACATCTTGGATTGTCTCTCCCATAGAAACCACGTCGGAGATGATATCTCTTAACGACGCTCTTGCCACGTTCTAGACGTCTCTCTTTCCACCTTCACAACGCCAGTCTTGCCATGTTTAAGATGTCTCTCTTGCCACGTTCCAAACGTCGCTCTTTCCACGTGCAAGACATCTCTCTTGCCATGTTCAAGACGTCGCTCTTGCCACGTTCAAGACGTCTCTCTTGCCACATTCCATACGTCTCCCTTACCACATTCAAGACGTCGGTCTTGCCACCTCCAAGACGTCACAATAACGACGAAATCTATGTCGTCGGAAATGAGATGTCATGTGAAACGACATTTGAGGGGGTCTGTTGTTTTTCGTTCTCCCGACAATATAAAGTGGCAATTGTGTCGAACGCGCGGTCGGAATTTGACCCAAATGTACTAGTGATCTTTGAAAAAATTATTATACATATTATTAGTTTGATATCTTATATAATGCTTAGCTTTTTTCTTTCCAAATTTGTCAGTATCAACATTTTCTAATATTTCATCATCAATGTTGATAGATTCTCCTACATATTTCAATTTAAAGTTTATATTAAAAAACATAACCCGAACAAAAATTCACTAAACTATATATACTTGAGTGTTCATCTTGAATTATCTAAATTTATGTACATACCTATAAGTGATTCGTCTTCTGCTTCAATTTTGGTTTCAACGTCTTCTTCTTCAATTTCGGTTTCAACGTCTTCTTTGACATTATCAGACAAATCTATTTATGTTTTTTGAAAAACGTCAAATTGTAATTAAATCAATTATATTATTTACAATAGTTTAAATTTGAATTCTATACTTTGAATTCTGTACTTTCTAAATACAGTCTCAATGTGTGTCGTGTGCTCGATCATCATATGTGCATGCATACCTAGTTGAACTTCTTCTTGTTGAAAATATCTATTGACATTATCACCGTTTCTTTCTTCAATATTTGCATGTTCTCGTTTCTTTCTCCAATAAAGCTCTTTCCTTTGTTCTTTTTGGCGAGTATCATCTCGAATGCGATCAGATTTTCTCTTGCGCAAACTTTTGTTTCCCATGACTTTTATAGTTATCTGTAAAAGATATGTTCAACAAAGAATTCACCTTGAAAAAATGCTCAACATTTATCTTTCAACATATAAATTGTTATTCCAATAAAAACTTGAACAAACATCAATTACCTTATTCAACAAAAACCAAAAAGATGATTCGAAAATTTGTTCAGGTGCTCTAGAAAACCATCATGTATCGATATCAATCCTCCGATTAAGCCTATGGAATAGAGGGAATAAATAAAGAAAGAAAAGAATACAGCTGCAGTCAGTAATAGAAATGCTTTGAAATCCCTATCCCCGAGCTCATATATGTCTGTCCATCTGATGAATTGTGTTAAATGTGTTCGGCCGAAAGCCTATTTATACAATTTGGCGCGAAATGAAATGATACGATGTGTCTTTTCATTTTTTCTTATCAATGGAATTCACTCAACAGGCTTTCGGCCAAAAGAAGTTTTTTTCAGCCGAAAACCTTGGAAACCGTTCAGTTTTAACGGTTTCCTTTAGAATTTAGTCTTTCGGCTGAAAACATGAAACTGGGACTAAAAACAAAAACTAGAGAAATGCCCCAAGCTTACTTGAACTTCGGAGGTTGCAGACTCCTACAAATAATGAGAATTTGGTTTTGAAAATGACACCAGCATTTCCAAAATTGAATCTACTTTCAATTCCTATAATTTGTTCTCATTTTCTTTATTTTTATCTATTTTTATTTTATTTATTTTTTAAATCACTGCATAGTATTTTCAACAGACATTATGATTCGGTGAAATGAAATATCAATATCTCTAAAAATATATAGTGAAAAATTTAGAAAAAAATATATTCATAATCCTTAAACTGTTCTTTTCAAAAGGGTATATTTATATTTTAGTTTTAAGTAAAAATTAAGATAGATACAAGGTGTGGAAAAACATGTATTTAAAATCTACAACATTTTCAGTTTAGTCAACTTCAAAAAATTCTAGAAATTATAATATTCATCTGTTAGATTGAAAATTATAGTCATAATAAAACAGAGTCTCTGTAGATTGTTGCAGTGTATTTCGTTTCTTAAAAACATAAGTTTAATAATAGATACATTGTTGTAGGAAAAAGTAACTCATTATCATTCCTTTCATGTTTAAGGAACATATTGTTAAACAATTGTCAAATTGACATATCAAATCATGATAAAAATAATTGTAAAATAGTCATTGGAAAGCTAACAAAATTCTTCACAAGTTTTGTTTTTACTATAAAGTGAAATTCTAATTAAAAAAATACTTTTGTATGCCAGAAGTTGAAGAACTTGTGAAAATACAGTTTTTTTTCTCGTAAAACAAGCAAAAGCGTAACCCATCTTCATGATTTCACCCTCATTTAAAGTATAAATGTTTCAAATCATCATTCATGCACTTGTATGATTGACAATTTTGACAATCTCGGCTCACCGGGGCTTCCATGAGAAAATATGTCAATTATTGATGCATTCTATGAACATGCCTTCATCTGTCGGATTTCTTCTTTCGGCTATCCGTCATTATCTAGAAGAGCAGTTTGGATACGGAATGTCCTCAACATTCAAGTATACAAGATGATTTCCAATAAGAGAAGTTGTTCTTGAAACCGGGGCTGCCATCTTATATCAAGATACAAGAGTTCCTATTTCACATAAACACTTACATTAAAAAAACTTTAAGCACACCACTCCATAAAACAATGAAGTTCAAACATAGATTTATAGTTTCCATCTATGATTACATTCACCCTGCGATAGCAGAAACAACAAACACTAAAAGAAATATAATAAGAACTTCTAAATGAAAAACATGTCTGAGGAAACTGGGATTTCGGCTGCCATGTGTGCCACTTCATCAAGCGGAGGACAAATCCAGCAGAAATTGATGTGAGAACTTGAGCTCATGGAACTGTCCACATATGTAAATTATTACACATGCCGTCAAGCCCATGCTCCAATACCCTGCTACACACAGAATGGAGAGAATATTCAATATAGATTTGAAAGATGAAAAATAATGATACTGTGGATGTGAATCTGCACTGATGTACAGGGAGTGTGGTCTCTGAATTTCGATAGACAATGCATCAGCAATGAATTTGCACCCATCGACATATTTCACCCTTTGTGACTACCCACTGTTGTTCATATAATTGATTTGGTGGCTCTTCTCGACCTCTACTCTTTGATTCGATGGATGCTTTTTTATACAGTGGGAGACTATTGAATTTGGGAAAATTGTCCATGGACATTGATGGCTTCTGCATGCACACGGTTCCTCCCTCAATCTCATCCTCTTCTGCAATGGAGTACTCTTTGCTCTCTATTGTGGGTTTCTCATCCAGGGCATTTACGTCCTCCATATATTTAAGAGACTCCTCTTGCTCTAACAGAATTTCTTGATCTCCTTCATAACTACCGTACTCATCTTCTTCCTCCTCATCAAAGAAAAACACATAGTCTTCTGTTGTAAAAACTCTCATGTTCAAGAGAGTGATTACCTTGTACGCGATTCAACAGGTAGCCTAGCGTTTTTGTAGACGACTCCTCTTCTAGAAATTTTAGTCCGGGGATTTGCATTTAGTTAACCATCGACTTCTTTCCATGGATCTGGAAACAGAATCAACGAATCTCAAGAGTGCAATGATCCTTCAATGTGGCTGACAACTCTCTCGTGTGCCCCTTTCAAACTCTTCAGTAGTTGCGACCTCATATTCTAGATTTTGACGAAATGATTTGAAGACGGACCGTTGGTGAGGTAGACGGATGGCTCCTCGTACTCGTAGCAGGATCACCTATGCTCTGATACCAAATTGTAAAATTGGAATAATTAAGCACACATAGAATACACACAAACATTGATTATATTGCTCACAATAAACAAAGATACATCACACTTAAATAAGTGTTGTGAGATCCAACTTATTCCACTCGTGGAGGGAGAGGTTGAGACAATCTCTCAACATCCTCCATCTAACCAAATCCAATCCCTGAACTCTAGTAGTGGCATTAATTAGGCATTATCTCTAACAAATTATCTGTAAACGTTGATGTCTATAGATTTGGTGTTCTGATCCGGAAGAAAAAACACGAACTTTGGTTTGTCACCTGAAATGTAGATGCTTTTAGGATGGGTGAGATACTATTATATTTAGCATATCTACATTATCTAGGCTATGTTATTTAGTTCAATCTATAAACTGTTTATCAAAGTATGAGTTTCGGGTTTTCACTTCTGATCTATTTTGATATGAATTCCTTATCTATTGAATTTTGTACTCGTTCACATTCAAATTAAATTAAGGTTGATCATATGGATATCTCCATCATGTATACATTAAATATCAAAATGACGATCCGTTGTGATGATGCAGGCGTGGAGATTATACAAATGAGGAAATAATGTGCAAATGATTGATCCAACAATGTTTGAAACGTGCGATCAGGGGAAAGCCTTACGATGCATTCACATTGGTATTTTGTGTACACAAGCTGACCCATCACTTCGTCCGCCAATGTCTACAATGAATTTGATCCTTTCATCTGAATCTATGAAGTTACTGAATCCCACAAAGCCTGCTTTTGTGAGGTCTAATGTTTCCCAAAACAACAAGTCCACTAGTTCTGGGTCAGGGTTGTGCACACATGCACATGCAACCACATCTTCTTCTGCATTATCTGCTTCATCTGAGGCTCCTATTATGACTACTCTATATAATGTTGATGCATCCATTACAGACTTGTCACCCAGGTAATACATTTAATTTGTATTATGATGACTCATTTGTTACATTTCCTTCTTGTAACATTAATTGTAATAGAGTCATAACATTCAAATCTGCATAATAGGTGAATACTAGACTTACTATAAAAATCAAGCAAATTTGAGATCAATCACGACCTTTGGAACATTCTATGGGAGAGATATTTAAATTTGACTTCAAAGTTAACATAATACTTATCGGTTGCAAGTATAAATAAAACAACGAGAACAAATTATGTAATATTGACTTCTCTTATGGTTTGGTGATCGTTACTTTGCATGGAATTATGTAACGTCCTCGACCATCAACCCACTTGTCAGGAAATGCTACTGCGTGGAAACATTCTCACTTATGTAGTATGCATTTAAATGGAGTTAATGGATTAATAGAGTAAACATATAACTACTACTAACATACAAAATTAATGGAATCAACAGTAAATATCATTGCAACGGAATACATGATAATATTGCAAGCATCACAGACGTGCATTTTAATTGAAATTAAACACATGCATATACTTATATATGAAACTATAGTAACTCCACCAAACACATGCAGACCTTCCATGAACCTCCCAGCCATAGACCATGCTGCTCATCACGCTCAGCAGTGGGTCACCCCCAAGTTGGGACTAAGCTCCACCCAATGCAAGGGAATCCTAGACTAGGTTAAGGTTACAGGAAAACTGCACAGAGCAACCAAAAGGATTCTCTCCAGAAGCCTTCTTACGCCCACTACTAAGAGAATCTCACTCCCCACATGCATGTTCCACCCAGGATTATACACCTTCACAAGAACAATCCATCGGTGCTTCACCTCCCTTCTGAGCCTCGCAACAGGCCAAATCAGGAATTCTTAGAGCTTCGTAGCTGGTGTTGGAATCTCTCTGGGATAAAACCACTTCCCCAGCAGACTCCCTCACCTGGAGAGAATTTCTCACAAGCCTGACAACTTTCCTCTTCTACCACGACCTGACAACCCGATTCTTCCACCAGTTTCCAATTCAATTCCTGCATGTTCAGGATGATAGCAACGACAACAGCTTGGGTTAACTCATAGGTGAAAGAAACAATAGGAAAATGGGGTGTGGAAACAGGAACGAAAACATGCCACTAAGACACAACCCAGTTTGGATAAAACCTGTTTGCAGGATGCGTGACAAACAATTCAAGCAGAGATCGAACACAGACTCGACAATTTAGAAAGAAGTGTAATGGCTTCTCAAGAAAACATCATGGGCTTCAGGTTTCAGAGATGTGTGAGGCCTACAGAACTCAAACGCAGAGATCCCTTGGTTCATACAATGGTCGGCAGAATGGAGGACGAACCCCCATCACGGCTCAACTCTTGGGTTAAATTGCATGTGCCTAGGCCGACACATGTCGCCCATGAGGCTGCATGCAATCCATCAACATGCGTTCCCTTTTTTCAGACGTTCCCCCTTCCAGGAACTTAGGATAAAAACATACATTTCACATAGCTTTTGGAATAATAATAAATTATTATTCCTAAGGATTTAATCTCCTAGGCTCAAAACTTAGCCTCTCTTTCCAACCTTTCGACCCCTTTTCCCTTACCCACCTTGTGGAATCTTAGTCCCCCATCACTCTTTCTTCGTGGTCAGTCTGCACGCAACGATGCTTATATTTTTATTAATATTCTGCATATTACATATACAAAAATAGGCTCCTAGCCTTTAACACTTAGGCTCTCTGACCTAATAAACACATAAGCCTACCAGCTTATCAATACTCAGCTCACCAGCCTACAATACATGATTTACAATTCATAAACATGATTACAACATGTCTCATCCTTGGGAATATTACAATCCCCTCCCCTTATTTTTGCACTATCATCAGTGCAACCCTTTACACAACATCAACAAGATTTTCAAAATATTCAAAAAGATGTGGGTATTTTTCTCACATGATAGCATCTATTGGTTGTGGAGCTTGATTATCTTCCTGATTTAGAGGTCTTTTAATTTCATCTATGTTTATACCCCATGAAGTATTTACACCCCAGAAGTATGTACACTCTTCCAAACGGGGGAGTGCAGAGGGGGGGTACCCCCTCTACGGGGTCCAGGGGGGATATCCCCCCGACTGGGGGGTCTGGGGGCAAGCGGGGGTTCGAGGGAAAAGCCCCCGAAGGAAAATTTTCCTTGTAAATGTATATTGTAATTTCATTGTAAATTTAGACCATTCATTATAAGGTCATAGATCTAATGATAGAGATTATGTTAGGGTTTTTTTCCCTAGAAGGCAACCCTCTTTTATGAGGGAAATGTATTGTGGCTATGGTTGATGGTGAATATTGTATTATGAGATAGGAGATTGTGAGAGAAAGAAGAGGAAGTTACAACGGGTTTGTTGTAGGTTGTATCCCTTCATATGCTGGATAATAATAAAGGAAGGACCGAGCATTTCTCTAGTGGATGTAGCCCACACTGGGTGAACCACGTAAATCTGTGTCTCTAATGTATTGTGTATCTTTTGTGTTTTGTTTCCGCATTTGTTTTATTTTATTTCTCCACGGTCCTATTTTTCTAACAGCACCCTCATGCTCCCACGTCGCGTCCTCAGGACTGTACCAGGTCCACTGGACCTTTACAAGCCTTATGGCTCGATTCCAGAGTTGCTTTCTTTTCCGGTCCAATATGCGCACATGATGCACTTGCAGGACACCTTCTTGCTCCACCTGAATCACATTCCAATCGATTACATGATTAGCATCATGTATATATTTCTTAAGCAATGAAACATGAAACACATTATGTACATTCATGTATGCAGGTAATGCAAGCATATATGCAACTAGCCCAATCCTTTCTAGGATTTCAAATGGCCCACAAAATCTGGTTGCCAACTTGGCGTAGTTTCCCATCTTCAGGGAACTTCTATTGGCTTTTACTTTCAGAAATACATGATCGGACACTTTAAATTATCTGTGGGTTTTGTTCTTATCAGCATAACTTTTATGCATGTCTTGGGAAGCCTTTAAATTATGCTTAATTTTTAGCATTTGTTCTTTCATTTCCTTGAGCAACTCTAGCCCAACTACTGCCTTGTCAGCTGGATTATCCCAACTTACTGGGGTATTGCACTTTCTGCCATAAAGTGCTTCAAATGGGCTCATCTTCAACGATGCTACCCATTGTTGTAGGAGAATTCTACCAAATGCAGGTAGTCTTCCCATTTTGATGGTTTGTCCATCACATACATCCTCAATATGCATTCTATTACTCTGTTCACCCTCTCTGTCTGTCCATCAAACTTAGGATGATAAGATGTTCTAAAGTTCATCTTCATTCTGAATTCTTTGAACAACCCCTTCCATAAATTTGAGGTAAATTTCGGGTCTCTATCAGACACAATTGTCTTAGGGATTTTCTGCAATCGTGATATTTCCTTCATAAAGATGTTGGAAACATCCATTGCCTTGTGAGTAGTCTTTAATGGAATGAAATGGGCATCTTTCATAAGCTTGTCCACCACCACCATAATTGAATCATGTTGTTTTCCTCTTCTGGGAAATCCTGTGATGAAGTCCATTGTCACTACCTCCCACTTCCACTCAGGAATGGGTAAGGGTTGTAGCAACCCTGTTGGGTGTCTGTGCTCAGCTTTAACCTTCTGGCACTCCATACATATGGCGATGTATTCAGAAATCTCCTCCTTCATACCTGGATAGAAGTAATGTCTCTTGACTGCTTCCATGGTTTTCTAATATCTAGGGTGCCCTGCATAAGGCACATTATGCATTTCATGCAAAATCATACATTTCAAGTCCTGGACGTTAGGTACATAAATTTTGTTTTTATACAGAAGTGTTCCATCTGTTTCCAATTTATAATTTTTCACTCTCTGTGGCATCTCACCTTGTTGTAGCTTTGCTACCAGCTCCATGTACTACAAATCTTCATTTGTAGCTTCCAAAATTTTGCCATTTATATCAGTTTGGTACATGCTAATGGTTGTAGCATGTAATTTGTGTACTCTCCTGCTGAGTACATCAACCACTTTATTCTCCTTCCCTTTGATATGCTTGATATCAAAATCGTACTCACACAGAAACTCCAACCACCTACTTTGCCTAGCATTCAAGGTTGGTTGATCAAACAGATACTTCAGACCATTATGGTCTGTTCTCAGTTCGAACCTCCTTCCCATGAGGTAATGCCTCCACTTCTTTAGAGCGTGTACTATGGCTGCCAACTCCAAATCATGAGTGGTATAGTTCCTTTCATGCTCTTTCAACTTTCTGGATTCATAAAAAATTATGAATCCATTATGACTGAGGACTCCTCCCAGTCCTTATTTGCACGCATCAGTTAATACCACAAAATCTTCATTTGGATCTGCAATCCTCAATATTGGATCACTGGTTAACAGTTGCTTCAATTGCTAAAATCTTTTCTCATAATCCTCTATCCACTGAAACTTATTCTCCTTCCTTTGCAAGGAAGTGATAGGGTGAGCTATCCTCGAGAACCCCGCGATAAAACTTATGTAATAACCAGCTAATACCATGAAGGATCTAACTTTTGTCACGTTCTTTGGTGCTAACCATCCTCTAATGCCTCAATCTTCTCAGGATCTACAATTATCCCATCCTTCGAGATAATATGTCCCAAGTAATGGATCTGCTTCTGATCAAACGAGCACTTGCTCAACTTGGAATACAGTTGGTTTTCTCTTAGCACCTACAAAACCATCCTCAGATGCTACTCATGCTCTTCCTCTGATTTGGAATACACCAGAATGTCATCCAGGAAGACTATGACAAACTTGTCTAGATAGTCCTTGAATACACCATTCATCAGACACATAAAAACAACGGGTGCGTTCGACAACCCAAGCAAAACCACTGTGAACTCGTAATGACCATACCTTTTTCTAAAGGTGGTCTTGTTGATGTCTTCATCCTTTATCCTTACCTGGTGATATCCCGACCTGAGGTCTACCTTCGAAAATATCTCCGCATCCTTCAACTGATCGAAGAAGTCATCAATCCTCGACAAAGGATACTTGTTCTTTACAATCACTTTGTTCAATTGTCTGAAGTCGATACACAACCTTAGTGTACCATCCTTCTTCTTCACGAACAGGACCGTGGCTCCCCAAGGTGACACACTTGGGCATATGTACCCCTTCTTCAGAAGATATTCAAGTTGCAATTACAACTCTTTTAGCTTTGGCGTACTCATTCTGTAAGGAGCTTTCGACACTGGAGCTACTCCAGGCATCAAGTTTATAGATAAATCAATATCTCTTTTCGAGGGTAATCCAGGTACCTCTTGAAATGCATCTTCAAACTCCTTTAGCACCACATGATCTCTAATACTTGACACCTTATCCTTAGGTGTTTCCTCCACATGAACTGCAAATAATTGATATCCTTTTCTGTAGCACTTCTTCAACTGCATTGCTGAGATTTCTATGATAGCAACAGCTCTGGGAATTCCTTGGACTATTTTTTGATTCCCTTCCTCATCTAGGAAAGTGAATGTCTTGTTACGGCATTCCAAGATGGCATGGTGCTGGTCCAACCAGTCCATCCCAATTAGAAATTAATAAGAACCTAAAGGCAGAATATTCAATTCATCCTTTGTGCTCAGTCCCTTCATATCCACTGGACAAGACTTAACTAACGCAGTGACTTTTATCTTGGCTCCTGTAGCCAGCTGCATTAACCAAGAATTTTCATGTTTGCTTCTCGACAAATGAAAACCTTCCACCACTCTAGGATATACATAACTATGGCTAGCCCCTAAATCAATTAAAATAGTAAATGGTTGGTTGTTAATCATACCTTATACTTCAATCATGTGCGATTGAAATTCATCTTTCTTGTTTTCCAGGGCTACATAGATCCTTGGCATTATACTATCCATGCCCTCCATTGTTTCAGCTTGTTGAACATTATGGACAGTTTTCACTTTGCCATTTTTTGTGGGGACAATCTCTGTACTTATGGTTTCCCTGATAGCCCCAACACTGAATGGGCGTCTGTCTTGGCCTTTGTTCCCCTACTTTAGTCTTTCTCGGCTCTCTAAATGATGGTTTTCCTTGAGGGTTGTTTATGAAAAAGGGAGGTTTGTTTCCCTTCTTCCTCTGTTCTTTCTTGAACTTCCTCTGGTCGTCCCAAGCCTTCTGAAAGGTAGGCTTTTCTCTTTGCTGCTCGTATAAGCATTTCTCTCTTCTTATGATTTCTTCCATGGTCTTAGGGTCATCATATTGGATCTTCTCACCTATGGAAGGTGGTATTCCACTCAGATACCTTTGAATCTTGACAGTTTCTTCTTTGACGAATGAAACATACTTCAACAATTCCAAAAACCTATGTTCATACTCATCAATGGTCATGCTGGCTAACTTGAGTTCAAAGAACTCTTTCATATTTCTGTCATAATATCTCTTAGTCAAATACTTCTTCTCGAAATCCCTCTTGAATTCTTTCCAAGTGATATCTTTCTCTCTAATGTCACATGTGTTGCACCTGCACAAGTTGATCCCACCACATGGATGTTTTTCCTTTCAGTTGATACATCACAATTATTCCTTCCGCATGAGAGGAATAATTCTGTAGTTGGAAGTATTTCCTCATACCAAGAAACCATGTTTCAACATCTTCCTCCTTCTGATTTTCTCCATCAAACGTAGGAGGCTTAATCTTGTTCATCTCTCCCTCCACTCTAGATCTCTTGTGCTTTCTAGTAGGATATGGGCTTGAACTACTGTGTGTCCTTCTCTTGGAGCGAACTTGGGAGTGATGATGGTGTCTACCCACACTCCTTGACCTTCTTCCCTCAGAAGTCTGGTGACTCCTTGTTCTGCTCGAGTCACTCTCCTTATCCAACTTCTTTTCTATTCTCTCCAAACTCTTTAGCAACTTTATGTTGAATTCTCCTTGCTTTTCCTGAGCATTTCTGAGTTTTTTTCTATCTGCTCAGTGGGTTTGGGCATCCTTTTGCAATCCTTAAATGATATTCCTCATGTTTCCTTCCTTATCTATCTCTTCCATGGCCATTGGAGTTCGATCCTTAAACTCCCAAATGAACATCCATCCCTTTAGCTTCATTCTTGGAACTGGAAGCATTATGTGCTTTCCCCATTTATTTTCCCTCTGTGGCAACTCTAAATGGTTCTGGAACTCATTACACTTCTTCAAACACAACGTCCAAAAAACCAAAATTTGTCAGATCAATATTCCTTAACAAATACCACAACATTCATAAACAACTTGATTCAAGAAAACGTTCAGTTTCGTTGATGGAGGTTCCAAATAAACTCTAGGCTTCGAGCCTCCGGAAGTTCTCACTTGACACCTTTGAATTTCTTCCGAAGTGGCTATCCTTTGGAGCGGAGGATCTCTTACCACGTATCCACTGAGTGATCAACGGCTTGGATTAACTCTGGCTTCGAGTCCTTCGAGCCTCCAGACCTCTTCTGATCTGTTGCTGCGTGGCCTTTCCACCGATGGTCTAGATGTGCTCTGCTCTTCAGAGCTTCAAGCATCTCGTGAGATTTAGCACTAGCTTCCTCCTGGAGTGCTTACCCTCCATACTCAAGGATCTGTTGGCATGCGTCCTTTGCAAATGGACGATTCAGATTCACTTCAAGTCTTCAGGATACTCGTCTCCTTTGCGCCTAAAAATAGAAAACCTCCGAACTTTCGAAGTCCAAAGGAGGCTAAGGGTTAAACACCGTGTGACTTACCTAGATCTGACCACTGTTGATCTACTTGCTCAAATCTGACGGCTGGGATATGTTCTCCTTATGCACGCTTCTCGATCTATCTGGGCTTGATCTGAAGGCCCAAATCTATTCTCGTGACTAATCCAACGACTACTCTAGCTTCTCCTTTGCTACTTTTGCAACTTCTTTCTGAAGAAGGGATTTCAAAAATTCTTGAAACACTTTGTCCTTCTGCAGGGCTGCCTCCACGCACTGTTTTGTCTCCAGCGTTGTTTTAAGCAGACTGCTCTCCAAGCTCTGTGAAGAGTCTTACCTCCCATGCTCTGATACCATGACAAAACAAGAAATGAAGTAGACATAACGGGAACATGAATGTGTGGAGTGCAATTGTATTAGACAATAGTCTAAAGCTATAAAGAGAAAACAAATCAAGAAAATCAATAAGATAGGACGAATCCTAACGACTGGTACAGTTGTCCAGAACAGTTGGCAGTGTACAGTCATACATTGTTGAGGTTATAACTAACACTAAATACACAATCCAAACAAGTAAAGTTGCATATTAACAAGTCTCTGCTTTAGGGACTAGTAAGGATTGTAATTATAAGAACGAATGAGGATTGGCAGAGACTTTAATTATAAGAATGGATGAGATTGTTTTGGTTATTCAATGTTTTGTTGAGAAAGTAGATTACGGTTTAAATGATTTTTTTCTAGTTCTCTTCGAGTTTTTTGGAGTCAAGATTAGCATATTCTTTGTTCAATATTTTTAAACATGTCATTTTGATGTAGGACGTCATTAGTCATATTCTAAATGTTTTATATTTTGATTATTTTTATTAGAAATCTGATGAAAAATAGCTAAATCCATTTATACATTCAAAAATACAATTTAAACAACAAAAAAATTATATTACAAAATTCAAATAAATAATACTAAAATTTAAAATGTTTACAATATACATTACATTATAATTAATAAATAATTTAAATAACATACATACACAATATAACATATTCTTTGTCATCACTACAAAACCAAATTATCTCAACTTTCAATATGATTACTATTATTTAAGTATCGTGATTATGATAATATCTACTTGTTCAGTGATCATCAATGATCATAGTAAATAGTTTTTGCTCACTCACAATTTTTGTGTGAGACACATGGTTTTTTATTATAATTTGTGACTCATAAAATGGTTTTACACTAATTTTGATTTTCTTCACTACACCTTGAAGGTAGATAGAGCCATGGAAAAGATATTATAGTTTGATTGTTAAAGCCACGATACCAAGAATGAATTTGATTAAAAAAAATTGAACATATTGGAGTAACATTTTTGTTTATTCGAAAGTTAAAATAAAAGTGATATTATGCTAGTTTACATAGATCCACGATTGAGTTAAATTATGGAGCCGAGCATCTTCCCGAGTGTATTGAATGTCAACATAGTGTTTGCATCTCATGACGGGTGAGTAAAAGGACTTGCCTCGAATTCCCACCTAGCCACTGAGAATTTAGTGGACCGTTAATTGCAAAGAAGATTACCCATCCATTTTAAAGAAAACCTAGCGGTTTCGTTTGTGTAAAAGGTGGTTTTAGTTGATTTTAAAAATTTTAAACTTTGTTTTATTTCAATTATATTATTGAATTATTTTTACCTAAAATTTGATGAGAAATTGTTATATTTATATATATTTTTTAAATAATGAAAAAGATATTTAAATTAGTGAATATAATATGTCTTTTACAAAATATGTCTTCTAAAAGACATTTTTCTTCCCTATTACATCATCATAAGTTGGAGGTATAAGTGTAGTTAACAAAACAATCCATCATACACTGGATATATAAGTGCATTTTCACAATATAAAGTCTTATAGTTTTCCATATCATATTACAAAAGAAAAACAAAATATCAAGTTCTTCAAATTTGTTGCAAAAATATATTCGCTGATAGGCATTCTTTCGAATCTCCCTGTTTGATTTCCTGTACCCACTGCATGGTATATCCCATCTTCTTCTAGCTACATTGCTTGCTTTGATAGCTGATCAGATTCCTTATTGTATTCTCTATATATGTGTTGTGCTTTTAGTTGTTGAAACTTCCTGCTCAATACTTGAATTTTTGTCATCCAAGGCTGAAGAGAAACCACCTGTAAATTGTTTTCATGAGAAAACCAGTCAATAATAATCTTCGAGTCTCCTACCAATTGTAATCTTTTTAACTTTTTGTAACAAGCAAAATATAAAATACACCACATGGCTAAAAGTTCACCCTTGGTATTAGTTCCAGTACCACAGTTCATCATAATGTTGAAAGTACCCAAAACTGGACATTTTTATATAGTGCTAGCCCGACATTTTGTGCCCTTACATTATGAGGCACCATAAAAAAAAAACTGCCAAGTTCCAGTCTAACAAGGGAGGCCTAGAAATCCTAATATGTTGAACAATTTGTGTACATTTATTTTCACCCAAGTCCTATATAATTATGTTGCAAACACTAACCAATGACAATGTATGCTCCTAAAAAATAACCAAGTTCATGTGCTTCCAAATCTCCCAACAAATATAACAAGGAATTGCTTTCCAGTATTCCATCTTTCTTATCCAGAACTAAAAACACTCAATAATCTGTCCTTCCTCCCAGAACCTATTTAGTTTTAGTTCCTTTAAAATTAAGGTCCATATATCTTTGGTGAATTGGCATTCAACAAATAAATGATTCAATGTTTCCTCATTTTCCTCACAAATGGCACATCTGCTAGGTCCAATCAAGCCTCTTTTTGTCAAATTTTCCCAAGTGAGAATTTGTTGTTCAAACATTAACCAGCAGAATAATTTAACTTTAAAACGTATATGCCACTTCCAAAGTTCATTGTACCAAAACAATTGACATCCCTCCATATCCTCCAGCATTTGTACTTCATAATCTTGTTTGACATTAACATGTCCTCTTTTGGTATTCTATGACCACACTAAAGTATCATTTTCTGTATTTAAATCAAAACCCGATCCAACTAAACCTTTAACATACTTGTCTCATTCCTCTTTTAGCCCTCCCTCTAGTCCAAGAGTCTCTTCCTTTTTCCAACTTAATGAACTTGAGTTCTCAATATCCATTATCCATGCTTGTGCTAAAAATTTAATGCCTTGTGTCTACATAATACTAATTAAATTCTTTGAAAGTTTATAATAGGACTGTGACCCAATCATCGGATCTACTCCAATTCTAATGTCCCACCCATTTCCAGGCTTCCAGAAAATCCAATCAGTTATGATGGATAATGAGTATGTTAATGCTCTCCAACAATTTCACATACCAACCCAGTTTTTCCTGCCTTCCCTGAACCAATCAACAACAGTTTTATTTTTCAAATATTTTTTGTGGGCCACTTCATGCCAAAGACCAGGAACCATTAGACACCTTCACAAGCTTTTGGTTGCAAAAGATTTTCCAAAAGTGAAAATATTTTTTATACCCCACCCTCTTGTCTTTTTCTTTTTAGCAATTCTTTTCCAGTTTACCAAGTGCATTACTTCTTTTTCTTTTTTCCCAATCCAAAGGAAACTAAGCATCCTTCTTCTAATTATGTTTAGTAGGCCTTTTGGAATCTTAGCCAATGAGAGCCAGTAGACAGGTATGCTCTCTAGTACAGATTTTACCAGAGTGACCCTGCCCCCTAAAGTTAGCCATCTATGGCTCCAATTCAAGATTATTTTTTCAATTTTTTTCTCAAGCCAACTCCAGTCCGCTACTGTATAGCAGTTTGGTTTAATGAATAAACCCAAGTACTTAAAACAAACATCTAATGGTTTAACTTCAAAAGGCAATATCTCTCTCAAAACTAAGAGCTCCTCTTCTATCCACACTACTTCCAGAAATAATGAGTTTTGTGTGTTGAAGGACATCCTCATCGCTTTGTAGAAAAGATCAAGTACCTCCTTAAAAACTTTCCATTCTGTAATAGTTTTGTTCCAAAATAATAAAACATCATCGACAAATAGTAAGTGTGTTATTTTAATACCTTTTGCAACTAAAACACCTTCAATTTTCTTTTCCACAACTAGCTTTTGTATGGATCTACTCAATCCCTCTACAATAAGTAGGAAAAGTAATGGGGATAGCGTGCATCATTGTCTCAATCCTCTTGAAATTTTAAAGAAACTGGAAGGGCTACCATTAATTAAGACAACAAAATTTGCAGTAGATACACACCCAATAATCCAATTTGTTGCCTCTAGACTCAGTCCAACCTGAAGTAGGACTAACCTTAAGAAACCCCAGTCCACCCTGTCATATGCCTTCATCATATCCAGTTTAAGAACCAAAGATTTTTTATTTTTTACCTTTATACTATGTAAGGCTTCATGTGCCACTCCAATGGCATCTGTTATTTGTCTACCCTCCAGAAATCCAAATTGTTCTTTTGAAATACCTGTTGAAAGTGAGTCTTTAATTATGGTTGCAATAATCTTTGTGATAATCTTATATGCCAAATTACAGAGTGAAATTGGTCTAAACCCCTCAATTTTTTTTGGCTCATCTCTTTTAGGAATAAGGGTTAGAAAGGCTTCATTTGGAGCTCTTGAAACCCTACATTTCCTTCTAGACTCTTCAACGGCCTCCAAAGTTCATTGCCCAGTAGATCAAAGAAAGATAGGAAGAATTTTACAATCCAACCATCTGGCCTAAGAATTTTTGATGCAGCAAAGCCTTTAAGAGTTGACAGTATTTCAAGTAAAGTAACAGGATCAACAATTCTAAGATCGTCTTCCTGAGAGAAAATCCTAGGATAAGCACTAATGAATGCCATTTGATTGGAGATAGTGATATTTTCCTGAGACTTAAAGATATTATGAAAATACCCAATGGATTCATTTTGTAGGCCCTGTTGACTAGAAACAATTGATCCATCCTCCTTATTAATATCACAGATAGCATTGGCCTATTTTCTAGAGTTTTCATATGCATGGAAAAACTTAGTATTCATGTCTCCTAATGCAAGCCAATTTATCCTACTCTTTTATCTCCAGGTTTCCTCCTCCTGAGTTAAGAGGAACAATTTTCTCTTTTCTTTTTCTAATACCAATACTTTGTCATCATCCTTCTCAATCCCCCCCGGGAAGTTAGAATAAAGAGTGTCTAAATAAAATTCTAGTTGTAGAAATTCCTCATTTGCCAAGAATTGTTTCCCATTTCCCACTTAATAACCATTGACTTGAGCAGTTTGAGATTTTGAACAAGTGAGTCCATAGGATTTAAAAACTTTGTCTCCAAGAGGTCGTTCCAATTCGATCTCACTAAGTTTATAAAATCTGGTTCCTCCATCCAAACATAATTAAATTTAAAAGGATAGCAATGTTTTTCATTATCATGTTCTAAATGTAGAATCACTGGCATGTGATCAGAAATCTTAAAATTACTCACCCAATATCTATATCTGAGTCCTGATAGGGCTAACTCCTCATTTATCAAAAATCTATCCAATCTCTTAGCAATGTAATCTGATTCCCCCCTTCCATTTCTCCAGGTAGGGAGAAGTTTTACTGGCTCAACATCAACCAAACCCTCATCTTGTATCAATTTACTGAAGTAGGATTGCATTTGATCAGTTCTAGAATGGGGACCTCACACTTCTCTATTAGAAATGGTAAAATTCAAATCGCCTCCCAAAATTAGGTTTTGATATTTGAGCATCCCATCCCTCTTAATCCTATCCCAGAAAACCTGTCTGTCTCCATATGGGCCATAACAATTAACCAGGTTCAGTCTTATGTTTAAATCCTTTACCAAACTATCCAAAAGTATCCATGCAGGAGTTAGAAAAGAAGAGAAGTCATCTCTTCTCAGATTCCATGTAGATAACAACCCGCCTGATAAACCTAAGGAATCCACCCCACATAAATTCCACGTAGGAAGGATTTTAGTAAATATCTCCCTCGCTTTGTGTTCACTAACCATAGTTTCCTGTATAAACAGTATGTTTGGTTTTACCAGTGCTAAAAACTATTTGAGGCATTAAAACTTTGGTGCACCCCGACTCCTCTAACATTTAAGGTTACAACAATCATTTTTTAACCCTTTCCAGGGATTTCTGAGATCTAAGCGCCCTTAGACCATCTATAACCAAAGTGCCTAGAAAAGTATTTGTCTCCCTCTCTTTTCCTATCTTCCTATCCCTTCTCGTTTTGAGCGGAGAAAAATCTATTTCCAGTCCTCCAAACACAGCCCCTTTCAAATCTGTTGAAACTCCCACCGAACTACTCATTGAGGCCCTTTTCAATTTCTCATCCAAAGTGACCTTTACCAAAGCTGAAGGAATAGGTTCTCCTCTCGAGTAGATTGGAAGAGGAGATTGATTAAGTACATCTTTATAAGAGGGAATAAAGTTTCCTAAGGAGTCATCAATCTCCCTGAGCATAGACGGGTCTGTCTGAGTGTAGTCACCCAAGGAATATAAAAAGTCCTCTGAAACCGCAATGGATTTTGGTTCCAAAGCGTTAGAAAATGTTGGCTCAATCGATTGAAACAGAGGAACTTTGGGCTTTAAGAGAACCCTCTCCTCCAAAACCTCATTGGTCTTAGTCACATGCTTATGAGTAGAATATAGAAAATTGGTCGCACTCTCTGCCAAAATACAACCGTTGGGCTCCCTAACCAAGGACTTAGCTCCATCATCCAAGCCTCCCAATCCCCCCGAGACAGTCTATATATGTCTGCACAATCGGTTAAAAGAATCCTCTTCTACCATAGAGTTTATAGTTTCCAGATCAAAGGCTGAAATAACCTCCAATGATCGAGTAGTTGTAACACCAGTTTTATCAAAACCCCCCTCCCCCCGAACCACTCTAGCCAAGGACACAGGAAATAAATGTTGAGGAGATAAACCATCAACCCCCCCTCTCGAAGGAGTATCTCCAAACTCCCCTCCCAAATCCAGTCCAGCCAAGACCCTTCCCAAGCACATCGAGGAAGAGCCTTCCGCCAAGAAGGCTCCTATATCCATCTTAAGTTTTCCCTCCCCAGAAGGCTCCCCAGAACCCACAATAGCAGCGGTCTCTAAGGGCACACTAGGAACAGTCACAGAAGCAGAGGTCTCCAACCTGACATCCCGCAACCAAAATAAATCACTAGTAGACATAAAGGAAAAAAGGCCTGGGCACAGAGTTTTTAACTTACCAAGGAAAGAGTTGCTATCCAATTCCAAACGGAGAAAGGATGTTGCAATCCCGACAAGGTCATTAGACGAAGAATTTCTTTACATCTCTAGATCCAAGGTAGTCTCTAAATCATAACAGTAGGAAGGAAGAATCTTCCGAACCCCAGAACAAGAATGTTTTAAATGTCCTGTTGCCTTGCAGGTCGTGCATCTAAATGGAACCCCAAGGTAATCCAACTATTGTCGGTACACACAATCGTGCCATTCAATTTCCAGATCTGGAGGTAAGCCTTGATGTAGGTCGAATTTAACCAATAAATGCCCCACCTGTCTATCCTGACCTGCTAAAAACTGCAGATCCACAAACAAGAATTTACCAAGGGTGTCACCAATCACTTTGAATGCCTCTAGGTTCGAGAATGCAAGTGGACAACCAGGAAGAAGGACCCATAAATGGTGGAAGAAGAAATGATCCTTCTCAAGATTAAAATAATGAGTCCAGCGCTTCAACATGAGACTCCCTTTATGATAAACCCAAGCCCTAACCATAATCTCCACAGCTTCCTCCGAAGACTTAAAGGTGAAGCAAAACCATCCTTTTACCAGTATATAAACCTCAGGAGTGTATCCCAACACTGGACACCAATAGTCTTCAACCCACCTGTGAATTTCCTTCATCGACATAGACCAGTAGCTAAATCGGCCCACCAACGCATGCATGGATAGGGAGGTGACTTCCCTTAGCCCAATATCGCGACCAAGAGTCATAATGGCCTTATTTTTCTTAACCCTCCATGCCTTTAATCCTCTAGGATACTTTTTCTCCCCCACAGCCTTGTGTAATCCTATCCTAGCAGAACCACCCCTCTCCATGCAAATACCTTGTTTTCTCGACTCACCGCCCTTTCCCACTGAAGAAACCTTCGATCCTCTCTCAAAAACAACCTCACTAGATAATCCTCCCGCCGCAGTCCATAGAGAGGAGGATACATAATGCTGAAGTGTAAGAAACTTGGCGCGTGTAACCCATACTCTAGCCGCTTTCAGCGTAAATAGGTCGTTGATGATCCCGATGGACCTCATGTCCAGTGAACGTCCATCCAAATCAACACCTGTTCCAACGTACGTACATGTACTAATATTCATCTTGAGTGGAATTATGCTAGGATCAAACAGAATTGAATTATGTTTGTACGCTCTCAAATCATCCCTATATGCCTCGTCATATTTGAGGAGACTCACCTGGATCCACCAATCATCGTAGTCCAAACCAGGACCAGAGTCTAGCTCTACTGCTGACATTGGTAGCTAGTACCAACCCCGTCAGTATCCAAATAAGAGGTCAACCCTAAAACAAAACCCTCCCCACTTGACATATATCTATGTCTTCCAGGATACAAAACGACGCCCCTCCCAAGGCCATTAGGGTCCCATCAACTCGGGTATGTCAGTCCTCGACAACGATGGCCTAGTAAACTAACCCAATTCCCTCTAAGCTTTCTCCTCGACCCTCATCCCTGGTGTAGAGGTACATTGTACTAATGAACTACTATATTTATATATTTTAATGGGTAAGTTTGTTTAATCCAAGTACCCTAAGGGTTTTTCAACATGCTAAATCAATTTATATATTCAAAAATACAATATAAACAACAAAAAAATTAAGATTTCACTTCCTAAAAAAATAACAAAAAGTAAAACGTAAAAACCAAGCCAATTTTTAAAGTAAAGAAAATCATTATAAAAAGAGAATCAAATCATTATAAAAAGAGGGAGTGGCATCGAATCTAGTACAAATTTATGGAAAGTGGGGTCACAACGTTTGTTGTATAGCTAATTTCTCAGATTAGCTCATCAGAGTGAATGGCTATTATAAATGCATTTACTTTGTTGCACTTGATATTTATGAATTCTATTAAGCATGTCACTACTTATAAATTGAAGTGCCACTACCATTTCATCTATAAAAGTACAATATTTTCAAACATTAGTTTGATAGAGAGTATTATATCAACAAAAAATTAACACTTTACATTTTTGCAAAATTAGTTTGATATAGAGTATTAGCCTTACTTAATGCAAAATTAGTTTGATAGAGAGTATTAGCCTTATTAGTACTTGCCTAAGGCTATGACTATGAAATTGGATTCATTATTGACCATCCATTAGTTTGTCTCTGACTAAAAATATTTTTCTTGTTGTCCAATATTCTACACATGCTTAACAAAATAATTATTTTTTCATAATATTTAAATTACTTTTATCACACATGTGATTGACTAACCAATTCGATGTCT
>ML806772.1:243274-253768 GCA_009831015.1 Picea engelmannii | reverse complement strand
AAGGAGTGATATTTAATAGAACAAAGTCCCCAATATGGTTTCCATTCTACATATGAGGTTATACATGCGAGTACCAAAAACTTATCCTAGTTGGTTATCAAAACTAAGAGAAGACAAAAATTATTTGTGAACAACAATTAAAACAACCTATCTATATACAATCAACAATCAAAACAATTATTTTCAATTATTCAAACAACATTTTTTGGGGAAAAGAGAATACATTATTTATTATCCAATGAAAAGACATAATAGCATGAAATATACAACCTAAGAAGAATCATGCATCTTGTGGACTTCAATATTGTCCATGGGAGGATCCTTTAACCCTCCAATAGGCTCTCTCTATCTATGAAGATGAACATGCAAAGTTCCCTTTGTGCATGGACAATTTGGAGGGGATAATGGGCAACATGAAAACAAGACAATACTAGATCAATTGAGAGGATGCAATGGTCTTCCTACTCTTTGAATTAATTCCTCTAGCATAAACTTACATTTATAAGTTGTTATGAAATGCATGGCATGGATTTGTATTTATAGGAATGTGTTGAAGTTTAAAATAACACATATGACTTACTTGACTCAAATAGTGTCCCAATACCCTTCCATTGATGAGGAAGGGATACTTTTGATTTGGTATAGGTATTTTATCACTAACTGTTGGATTACTGAAGGGGGGGTGAATTAGTAATAGAGAAATTGAATCCTTTTTAACCATATAATATCAATGTAGCATTATCATTAGTAATTGAAGAATAAATAAACAATGAACAAATGAGAAATCATACACATATACAGTACACCGATGTTTTTATGTGGAAACCCAAAGTGGGAGAAAACCACATAATTCTTTTTCTTATATGTCTTGAAGAATTACATTCATTGGAAGCACCAACTTCCTTTATTTCCCAGCTGCAACTGGAAGGAGGCTCCAACCCCCTAGTTTCTGAGGCTACAAACTGAGGGAAGATCCAACTCCCCAATTCTCTGGCTACAACCAGAAGGAGGCTACAACCCCCTATGTTCTTCAGCTACAACCACCTGCCCTTGCCCCATCCAACCTCCTTGACGTAGAAGTAGAATGATGAAACCATTGTCAAACTATCACTGTACAATTGTATCAACCTGTACCAATGACCTGTAAACAACCTGTACAACTGCCTTGTAATCAATCTGTACCTGAACTGAACATGTATCAACAAAATAAAACTGGTACGTGACCTGTAGTTCTATAGCACGCGTATGTACGCACCCTATATGTTATGAAGCTCGCGTATGTACGCGACCAAACTGTTATGAAGCCTGCGTATGCCTTATGAAAACTAGGGTTTTCTTTCTCTTGAAAAATTCTGACCCTCTATAACTTCTTTCACATAGATTTGTAACCTGTCACTATATCCAGATTGTATCTGTGCCCTATGCTTGCATCCTCTTTACCCAAAATCTCTATATCTCTCTCTAGTCATGTGCCATATAAATGTGTCTAATCATGAACAAGTATATTATCCCTCACATGATCCAGATATCAAACCCTTTCTGGTATTCATTCTCTCAATACATCAATCACTTCACAAATAAAATCTCTCAACTATGTACCATAAAAACCTTTAGCCATATGCCAAGAAATACAAGATGTATCAATTATAAATTATACCACCACTGTATTTATGTAGATATGACTTATACATAAAATCCCATGCAACCACTAGTCTCTCTACGGAGAATCCTCAAATATCCATAACCATTTCTCTTGCATACATCAAAATCCAACTAATCATAGAAATAAGACATACCTTTTGAACTAATGGATAGATATGATGTATATGATCATTGTAGACCTTCCTGGGATCTTGATCTCACAATATAGAACCTCTACATCTTCATCTTCTCAAGTTTCCATGGATTTACCCACATGTACTCACCTTAATACATTGTCATCCCGCGTATGTACGCACCCTAATACATTGTCAGCCCATGTACACCTCATAAATTAGGGTTTTTAGTATTCGTTGTAATTCTGAAACTTTCACTGCCAAGCCTTCGTACTACCTCAAACTTTCACAACTTCAGATGTATCAATGAATATTTGCAATAAGCCTTACACAACAAAAGATATTCAATATGTTCAAGTGTAATTAAATGAGAGAGCCTTGCCTCTTATTTATACTTTCATGTAGCATCCCACTTTCCTTATTTTAGGGAGTTATCCATTAAATTTATTATTTAAATAATTTCGTTTGCAAACACTTTGACTTTTTGGGGCTTCTAGATGACTCATGAGGGTTCTCCAACTTCACATGGCCATAACTCTCTAACCGTGAGGAGTTATGTGACGTTTCACATACCACTGAAAATGGAATGACATGTACTATCCATCTAGAATAGTCTTACCTACAAATATATCAAAAATCATACCATTATCCATCAAACAAACTTGGGTCCATTACCCAAACCTTTGTGCTACCGGAATTCGCTACAGGACTTTCTTCAAGGGTTGACATCAATGACAACCAACCCAATTAATCAACACCAACCACACCTTATATCAAACCATAAGCATTTACGAGTTGAAAATTTCCTTGATTCACAGAGTAGGTATTACATACGTATTCAATAAAACATAGTGCCTATAAACCATACTTTTTAAGTCAATTGTAAATTTGGTTCGGGTTACTAGCATGTAATTGACCTATAAACTACACTTTTTAAGTGCATTCCACAACATTAGAATTCGAGAGGTGCATGATCAAGAGAGGAACAACCATAACTTTTATTGACAATGATGATTGACAATGATATCTCTAAAAAAAAATGTCGATGCTAAATTAGTGATGTATTTAGGTGTACAATGAGAACCTTTGTAGTATTTTCAAGTTTCCATGGAAACAATGCTATAATGGAATTAAAAGGAATGGTAAAAGGTCTCAAATTAATGTGGATTGTTTGAAAATGACTTTTGATTTTTATGTGGTATGTATGCTAGTGGAAAATTGATCACAGGAGTTCAATTGTCAAAACAATTGAGTGAATTTCACAAGTACTATAGTGATATGTACTTGAGGTTTTAAAATGACCAATGATTGATCACCATTAAAGGATTTCAACTCAATTCACATAGATTAATTGTATCCCACAAGATGATAAAACAAATTGATAAACGAGAGCAAGGGAAAATTCCAGAGTGAAATACAATGGCATATTACATGTTAAAATTGTGAAACAATGATCAACGTGGCCTAAGGAGGTATAAAAACTAATTGATGAACTTAAATATATTTTCAAGAACTATTTATGAAGTTGGATATAAGGTCTAAACTCGTGAACTACCACCAAAATCCAAAGAAAGTTGAAATCAACCATAAATGGCTAGTATAGATCTATACTAACCATAAATGGCTAGCATAGATCTTCTAGATTTAGAAAAAACTCATCAATGAACTTATCATCCATGATCTGACTTGGTGATTCATGTTTTCATCATTTATATTACCAACTAGTTTGGTTAAATTTTCTCCGCTGTCACTAGTTAATACAAAAATCATTATAGGGGGAGAATGTACCTCGTATGGGAATTATAGCATACCCTATGTTAACCCCAGCCTTCCTTATGATGTTCTGAATGGCTATGAGCTTGTTAGTAAACAATGGTCACTTTTGCACACAGTGGAAATTATTATGTTGAGTATTATTTCAATGATGTCTAGTCCCAATGATGAATTTCCTACAAACATCGATGTAGTAGAAAATCAACTTTATGATCATTATATTTAAGGTTCTCTATTCTCCTTCTGGTTTGACTTAATCAATGTTTTAAACGAAAAACAACAATTGCAAAGTTAAGTATCATTTTCTATAGCTCAATATACTAATGGATACCCTTCAAAATTTATATAGTGGTCAAGCAAGTGAAGAAGAGCACTCGTTGCGCAAATGATGAAGATTTAAGTTGTGAAGAAAATTGCATCTCCATGCTATGCAAGTATGACAGTGCATCCAATCAACTCGTCCATCAGCCCAATTGCATCATCATCCATGCCAAATCATCCTCCTCAACTCTAGAAGGAAAAATTCATCATGATAGGGGTCTAGAATCTTAATTTGTTAGATAGTTTGGATGTTAGTACATGAGAGAAGTGAATGGGCACCCCTAACTCAATGTAAATTCAATGATAGTTGGAAGAAATTAGAGTGGCATTGTGAGGATCCAACTCAATACAAAAGTGGACCTAACAACTTGAAATAATGTTTCCACAAAACTACTCATTATATCATGGAGATTTCAACATGGTGGATGCCCATGATTATAAAAAAAGCATGTTTATAGGAAGTCTCTCATGAAGAGAAAATAACTTAGAATTCCCTTAATTCTAGATTAGGGTTGTATCATTCCAATAAATTTATAGGAAAGGAGTCGCTTTAGCTATGGCTTACAAGTCCCAACTCTCATAAGTGTAGTGAAAAAGTTCTTATAGGGATTGGCTAAGCCATATTGTATGAAAATAATACATTCTTTTTAACTATGGAAGAGCTCAAATAATCCAACTTCTACTAAAGGCCACACTCTTTGATCATCAACCTATTTACTTCTCCAATTCCTAGAGTGAAGCTAGACTATGTATGCTTAAAGCTCATTATATCATGAATGTATCATATTTGAAGAAAAGTTTCCTAAATTGTATTATGAGTGTTTGGATCCATATTCCAAGACCTAGATGGGAAGACATATATACTTAATGGTGGAAAGGGTCCATTGATTGTACCACACATTCTTTAAGGAGATATGGGCGATCGATAACCTCAATATTCCGGTGTAAATGGCATAAAGAAGTTGAGAAACTTTAAATAATCAACCAACTATTTTGGTTCAAACGTTTAGCGAGGAAATTCAAGTTAGTGCCACTAATATTTGGCACCCARAACTTCAAGTTAGTGCCACTAATCTCTGACACCTGAAACTTCAAGTTAGTGCCATTAATCTTTGACACCCTTTCAAATTTGATGAAATTAAAATTTCCTAGTGATCTAAAAWTTTTGGTGAGAATCTTCTTACATCCAAATTTTCAAAATAAGATCTTTTACTGACGAAATTGCATGTGAATAAGGGAAATTTGATTAATTAACCATGCTTCATTAAGGAAATAATTCACATAAAATTGTCAAATTGTTGTGTATGTTTATAAATAAAACTCTAMTTAACCAAGTGAGAATGCATCAAAATCACACATACAACAATGACAACAATATGATAACGGAGTTCACCAAACCCCCTGGCTACGTCTCCAGATTCATGAATTCCATGAATCTGCWTTATTGTTTCTKCTTCAAAAGGGCTACATAAACAAGCCTACAACATGTTTCTCCTTTACAAAGACATCCTCTGAATCAATAAGCTCTCAACAAGATTTCCACAAGCTCTTTCCTTTTCTCTCCCCCTCTTCTTGACCCCCAAGAAGGGTTTATATAACATCTCCATCTCAACCACATCAATATTTTCATGGAGATAATATCTCTCAAGATCCCCTAAATTAGGATCTTGGCATATCTCAAGGGATTGGTTTGAGAATGTCTCTCAACTATCCATGAAGATCTCAACTCTCCTTAGGACTCTCCTTGAGACTAGGGATTGAAAGCCAACATGGATTTGCACCAAATAATCCCTTTTTAATAATGAAAAATACATAATTATGAGAACCCTATCTCATGTATTAAACATTTTACAAATGCCATTTTTCCCCTAAATATTAACAAGACATATCTCTAGCATGTGAAGTCCAATTGACTTCATTCGAAATGCATCAGAAAGCTCAGTGTGAGCTCTTTGTTGACTGGACAATGTTGAAAGTATTTGAAGCCGACTGAAAATGTGTCGACTGTGAAGATCCTCCTCGATCACACCTCCCCACGGAGAAAAACTTTTGGACCTCCAAAATTATCAATTTTGACCTGCAATCCATCATCAACTGCATGCAAATGTATTCATTCCATGTACTTCAGAATCAGAATGTAACTCAAACAATTGCAACTGCTTCCGAGAAAATGTTTTGAAAGGCACATTCCCTGTCTCCTTCACCTCTTGTTCTTCGGAGATGAAATGTCGAAGCCCATATCTTCATAAATTTGCAACCCGTAACTGATGATACCTTCATAAGTTTCTTACCTGCCAAGAGTTTATAAACATACTCTTGGTCAAGTTTACAATGAATCACCAAATGGCATAGGCAAAACGCCCCAAACCACTATTTACAATGATGATTACAAAATGAAGCCACTTAAGGCTTAAGGCGAAATAATAATGCCTCTCACTCTCCTCACTCAAGAGTGGCTAAGGAGCCATTACAATGCTTCATAATCATTGGTTTTATAAGGCACTTTGATATACCAAAAGGTGCACAAATTAGGCAAAACCCTATGGTCTTATCTACCCATTACTATTTTGTAATAGTGCAAACCACCATTACAAAATATGTGCACTTCAAATTCCCAACTCTTTTAATGGACATATATTGAACTCTAAGTAGAGGAAAAATTTCCAAATGCCCCTTAATTGCCTTTGATTCATCATGTGGAAATTATGGGCAGTATAATGTAGATATATGCCTTCATTTACTTTGACATCTCCTTGTAGAAATATTTACATGGAAATTGCATAATTGTGCAAAGCATGGTAAATGCACTAGTAGGTACTCACAAAACCTACTACCAAAACATGTGCATTAAAGGAAAAATAAATAAATGTCTTTTGATTGCCATGGTCCAAATGGAAAAACTAATAAAATGCCCCTGTGTACAACACCAACAATCGTGCGCTAGTTCCAAATGCAGGGATCAACATGCATCTTCGATAACAAACAGATGGTGCATGATAAAGGTGGCTACAAGTCATTTACCACCATCGTTTCAAGGACCACAAATTGATAGCATCTTACTATCATTTGGATTGCAAAAATCTGCAATGAATGCAACACAAGTAAACGGGCTTGATCAACTGCGTACTAATATCGATGTTGAACCTTGAGGTAAAAAACACAGTAACCGCACATGTTGACATCCAAAGGAATCGTAGACCCTCATCTCCATTCCAGAAATATGGAGAATCATATCCATGAGAATCATTTCCCCGCTTAGAATAAATTGGTCAAAATGATATCCATGAGAATCATGAATTTTAACACTATCAAAACCTGTGTTGTCATTTCTGACAGGAAAAAAAAATGAGATGTCGGTCTGTTCTGTAATAGATTGTGGCCTTGGACAATGACGACCACAATAGAAATGAAGCAATCATTCTCTCAATCATCTGGAGAAAAAAAAAAATCAGTAATTCGACCAATTTGAATGGATTTGTCACGGAATTTGGATCCATTAATTTATTCAACGTTGCAGCCATAACTTACTGGGTTGTTGGTTACAAAGCTCTGGAGATCACAAGCGAACTAGTCTTACAGTAGATAGCAAAATCTTCACAATTTTTCTTAAAGATGTTGTAGAACCCAAATCCCTTCTGAACTAAGTATTTTTCTCTATGCACCACAGTCTCAGTTGGGTCTTCATCAATAAGTGTGCAAGTTACACCTCGAACTTTTGCAAGAAAGAAGGTAGGGTTGACAACATATTCAAAACGGTACAGAGCTCCTCCATCAAGGAAACAATCAAGGAAAGAACAGATTACTCTGTTTTTGTCTGGTTGATAGCCACATATCTCGCATGCATTATTACTGTTAGAATGCCCTGTGCTTGATGAAATCAAACCCAGAAAAGTGCCAGTTTCCACTGATTCATCACTTCCTCGAGTAAAGTGAATGACCTTACTGTCTTCAACGTAGATGTCGTGATGAGCATAGGTGTAGGTTGTCCTCCATGAATATATGTGATCGCCTGGACGAAGGTCTTATCTGCTAATCCTGTTGGAGGGAAATCCCATGGCTACTGCTGATCAGGAAAAAATGAGATGATATTCACGCAATCTGAATTTAGAAAAGTCTGTCACTCAAAACTGTTAGGAACGCCACAGAAAAGTATAGAGAGCACAGAAATTCCAAATGACCATTTTCCCATTACCATTGCTTCAGTGTTAACTCTATTCCATGATTGCATGTAATTTGCGACAACTTTTCATTCTGTGTGGGCCACGAAAACTGCGTTAAAGTGCAATCCTTCCCGATGAAGGAATGCCACCATTTTCTAAATCACAGAAGATTTGGAGGGATTCGAACCCCATTTCCAGCTCAAAGATAAGGATTTATCGAGCTTGGAAGATATATCTGGCAGGAACTTGTATAGAGGTGACCACGCTTTTGTTCCGCATGAACTAACCTGTGGTTGGACTCTCAACCTCACATAGCCCTTGCTCCGCTTTAAAATTGCACTCAAAAGTACACGCAGATTCGAGAAAAACATAGCATCTACTGCAACACTGTTTCATTTTTGAAAATCCACTATGTCATCCAGAATATGTCGACCCTCGCACCAATTCCCATGTGATTGTCCTTCACAATCGATGGTGGCATATCCGTCAGTGGAGAATCCCAGGAATGATGGTTTCATGCACAAAATCATGGATCAAATCCTGAAATACATGAACAACGGTTTACACCATGAACCTACGGTTGGTAACACACGATCAACGCCAGAATTGGAGGCCTTGTATTGCTGGTGGATTTCACATTCTGTATCTCAACAACCATCGAGATATTCTGCCACGCTGGAAACTTGGGGGTTGCCAGTATCGAAACTTGGTCCATGATGTCTGTCGGCACCAAGGCCAGATCTTGTGGGTTCTCAATTTTCAACTTACTTCTCTCCTCCTTCAGAAATCCGAGATGCAATAAGATCAACCCGATGATCTTCATCGTCAGCCCTTGGGCTCAGCCGATTTTAGAACTAGCAGTAGATAGAGATACCTGGTAAGCTATATTCCCCCCCCATGCTATCTCCAGCTAAGAAATAGTGCTCCAGGTCCGCGTGTTGCGAGATCCACTGGGATTCGATCTTGCGTCGGACGATACGGTTGAGCCAGGCAATGGCTCCAATGCAGTCCTCTCATCCTACCGGCAGGCGATGCTCCGAGGCCCACCTGTAGGTGATTGAAACCCATATCGACCTTGTGTCCATGGCCCTTCGAACCCAGAGAGTCTTGGCCCTTGTTTCAATGGTGGTTTTCCTTGCATGGTCTCCTTTATGCGATCAGATTGGCCAGGAGTCACAACTCTAGTGCTCCTCCCGCACTCTGCAGCCACTGCAAGGTCAGCTTCTCCAGCATTGTTGCTTGACGCAACATGATAATCAATACACTTTCGCTCTACAGGTCTCAAAATTGTGATCTCTAGAATTTCCCATTGCCAACAGTTTCTTCAGATTGCAATCCACTGCTTCGACATGAGGGAGAATATGACTGAGATACTGAAAGCCCAAAGAGCCCTGGATAACTGCCATAGTTTAATGAAGGCATAATAGAGATCGGAATGAGTAGAAGTTTTTCAAGGGTGAACAATAGACGAAGAGGATCTCTTCAACTAATTTGAAAATTAAATTAATCGACCAGCAAAATGATCCCGTTGATCTCACAAAAGACCAACGGAAACATCATGACAATGATCAATATTAGTTCTCTGCCCAATACTCCACCGGAAACCATATTCTTCGATTCATCGGCAGGAATCCACAAAGGGAAACAAACAGGTCTCATGGCTCTCGCTTATTTATTGCACTCGTCATTGAGATAACCGACGATGCAATTGTCATAATCTCTATAACAATTATTCTTATTCCACAACACCCACTGTGGTATTTTGTTGTAAGAGAAATCCACCTCCATTCTAAAACCTAGTGAAATAAGTCGCACAGTGGTAGCAACACCGTGTATAATCCACTACAACAGGTGATAAACTGAAAAACAATTGATATGCTTCATAATTTCACTGTGAATAAGTGATCTTTATCAATGTTTCTCATACAAACGAAATTAGTTTTTCTCCATGTTTTTTTTCGATCAATGGAAATAAGAAAAATGATTGGAGGTTATACAACGTATACTAATCTTGGCTATGCAAGAATGATATCCATTTCTTACCCAACCACTCAAGGGTACCTTCTTTCTGCGACCACTTTTCTTTGGAGACTCGAACAGGGACATTGATCACATGATCCATCACCTCTTTAATAGCCTCCTTTTGCATGGGTTTTTGCACAACATTTTTATCCTTCTTGGGGAGAAATTGTGGTTGAAGTTTCCAGCATTTCTCGATCTAGTGCCCACTTATATTACAGTGAGTGCAGAAATTTTGTGACTTCATGTCCTTTTTGTCTTTCTCCATCTTAGGATGAGAATGATGGTCTTCATATCTCATCTCCTTGCTATTTGAAAATAATTTATTTTGAAGAGCTTTCCTCTTCCAACATTTTGCAAGATAGTGATTATGCAAGCCACATAATGTACAAGGATAAACTTTCCACATATTATATGTTTTATGATTACAATGCAAAGATACATTA
>ML806772.1:221034-238341 GCA_009831015.1 Picea engelmannii | reverse complement strand
AAAAAAAAAGAGGAAACACAATGATTTGTTTGTATTATTGGATATGTCATCACTTCTTGTTTAGGTAGATATCAATGTCACCCTTATCCATATAATCAATATTGTGTCACCCTATCCTACAATTTTATAAGTGTTATTATATCTTGAGTCTCGTCCATTCGCCATTAATTTGACCACGTAATCGTGGCCTTTGAATAAGGGCTTGTCCCATTTGTCCTTTTTGGATGGAGTGAGTGAAGGTAATTCAAAATTTTGTCCTTTTCTGGATGGAGTGAGTCAAGGTAATAATGTGGTAATAATGTACCCTGTGGCATTGAGGCTATTATATCCTTGAATGAAAAATTTAGTTTATGTTTCAAGATTGGGAATGGAAGAGATATTGGAAATTGAACAAAGCTTCATGCTCTATTGTCAACCATTGAGGTTGGCATTGGAGAAGATTTATTAATGTTCATCTGTATATGGAAGTATAAATGGTGGTTGAGTGGCTTAAGAGGTTTTACAATATGCAAAGAAATACCTTTCCCCATGTATTGGCAAGGTTAAGATTTTCCAGAGAACATAAAAATTTGAAATCCTTATGTGACATTCCTCTTATGAAACAAGGATTTGTATCATTTTTTCTTTATTATATCATTGTTATTTTCAGTGTTTGACGTGAACACATTTATTCACAACATGTGGGTTCATAATTTAAAAAAAAACTTTATGAAGCCCACACGATCCTTATGAGTATTTAATATGTGTATGGTGGTCTCTATAACCATAAAATTTTACTATGTTATAAATTATGACATTTGATTCAATGTTGTATAGGTGTACTAAGTGAACTATGACATTTGCATGGTATTTTTAAAATTTGGGTCATTTTGCTTCCATTTATCTGGATAATTAGCTCACGCATTTTGTCATTAGCAGTGCACACATAGTAATCTATCAAGAAATTATTTATTTTCCTAAAACCTCTTGCTCCTTCCCATAGCTAGTTTTCATCGAAGTTGAAATTCTTGCATTTATTTTTCCTCTTGCATGGTTTAAAGAGTCGAGTCGAAATGCCATCATTTTCACAACCACTCCTTTGAGTAAAAGAAACCTAAAATCAAGCGTTAATGAAAATTTATCTAACAATTTTTCTAGGGCTCTTCAAACCCATCTTAGCTTAGGTGTAGAGCTTTGGAATAGGATTGTGAGAATAAATTTCCAAAGATACTAAAGAAACATAAATATTTGAGTTAGGGAGTGAAATCCATTTTTATATCACTGACTTTGGGAAGCCCTTCTAACACAAGGGTCAAGCATGAGGTCGCATTGGGGCCAACAGTGTAATCAACCCTGCTTTGTTGGTCTTGGTGTCGAATTTCGATTGTCCCCCCTCTGCTTTGGTATAGTAGGTGGTACCATAGAGGCCATAATATTTTAGACTTCCTACCCAAGGTGAAAACACAGGGAAGGTGTTGTTTTACCTGGGATCGACGTTGGCTAGACTCACTCTGATGCCTTGGAGGGTTTCCCACTACTTGGTGAGGTAACTTGCACCAGGGCATTAGTTCATTAAGAAGGTTGTCAATGTAACTCTCCCACCCGCCGAAACTCATCCCCTTCATGCATCGATCCTGCGATGTTGGATTCCATCACCAACTAGCGCTTCTTTGTGAGAAGGTTTGTTTGCATGCTTGACTCCTAGATTAATTAGTGTGTGTTGTTTTTTTCTCCATAGTTGGCCTTAGGATTGGGTCTATGTCTAATAAAGTAGAAACATTCCATTGTCCCTCGAAGGGATCGATACAAAAGGATTGAGAATCATTTTATAGTTGTTTTCTTTAAATTATCAAAAACATTAAAAAAACAAATTTCATTGTTTTAGACTTTCAAAAAAAATCTAACTTCTATTATCAATCTATTTTCCTTCTTCAAGGATTTCATACAATAAAAATAAGCATTGAAAGAAACATCAATGCTTGTCATAAAGAGTCATAGTTCTAAGACTTTAGAATAAGTGAAAACATCAAAACCAGGGTTCATGAATATAAGTAGAGGAGTGTCCTGAAGAAGAATTAAGGATTTCCCATGTTCCTTTTTCTAGTGCCACTCCTTCAAATAATATGTCAGATTCTTTGTTTATGTCCCTATAAATGTGAGAAAAAGAGATATGAGTGAAGGATGCTTGAAAACTCTAAATTTCAATGAACAAAGGTTGTAGAATGAAGTTACTAAAGGTGAATTATCCTTTCATCAATTGAATGACTAGTAGTGAATCTCCAAAATATGAATTTGAAGAACTCATCTTTCCTAAGCCAACAATAGAGCTCGTTTTAGGGCCATAAGTTCANGGGGGGGGGGGGGTGATGTTATAATTGGTTTTCAAATAACCGAGGCATTTTGGTATTTTTTAACAGGATTTCTTACCTAGTCCTCCACTAAGTCTGGAGCTATGTATTTATCCTTTATGACTTGCAAACATAATTTGGTACCTTGGAGGAGAATGAAAATATTTTTATCAACTAAATACTTTAACAAAAAGAAGATATTCTTGAGACCCCATCCTTCTTGTGATTTGGGAATTGCTACTTTTTTCCAAGATACCAACACTATGCATTTTTTCTCACTCTCACTAAACGAAATGAAATAGTAACACAACTTCCTTATCCACTCTAAGACACATTTAGGTATATAGGCAAGGTACATCGAGTAAATTGGAATTGCCTCTATAACTACTTTGACAAGGATTAGTCTGCCTCCATATGAGAGCCATCGGTTGCACCAGAAATTAATATTTGTTTACACTTTTGCTATCAACCACTACCAGTCACCTTTTAGACACAAATTGGCCTTCATATCGAAATCTAATTATTTCAAATGAGCATTGACACCCACAATGAGAAAGGGAAAAGGTTAAGAGTTTCAATATTTTTCACCTCCAAGAAGCCCCAATAGGAAATTGTCAATTTGGATGAATTGATATTCATGAGAGTCACTTCACATAAGAGTCGATCATATCTTTTAGATTATTAAAAACTCTCCCATTGTTGTCATAGAACATAACTATTTAATATACAAAAAGGTAAATAAGATAAATTACAAGTGTTTCCTACATAAATGCCTTTAAAATTGCTACTTGTTGATGACCTTTATGGATTTGTTTAGCTTGTTTTCTTCCATAGGAAAAAGAAGTGGGGGTAGTTGGAATCCCTACATAATTCCTTTTTCTAGTTCGAATAAATGGGATGTAGATACATTTATTAGGATTTCAAAAGATACTTAATTGATACAACTCATAATTCACATGACAAATTGATGATAGAAACCCAAATGGATAAGAATTAGTCTCAAGAAGGGCCAACTAACATTTTTGAAAGATTTGGAAAGACCCACTTTTACAGTCATTTCTATTAAGTTCCTTGTATTTATTGATTGGATTCCTTCTTGAGAAACCCCCAATGCCTCATAAATTTGTCACCATTCCAAGAATAGAAACTACTCAGAGGAGATTTGATGAGAAATGATCTCTTTGATATTTCTTGAGATAATATTTAAAATTGTTTTGTAATGTAGTTGTATTGGAAAATTGGACAAAAAATTTCAAATGAAGAGGAATCAATGTGATGAAGGTTGTGTTGAAGGCTTCCAAGCTTTACCGTATGATTCTCAAGCCCTCCATTAATCACATTAGAATTCTATAATAAAATCATAACAGATTAGAAATAATTCCATAAGGAGGTCATCTGGTCCATGTATTTTGTATTTTTGGAACTTTAAAGGGTTTGTATGATTTCTTAATTTCAAAAAAATTTCGTAAGAGTTTGATTATCCTCTAGATCAATGAAGCTAGTAAATTATCTTGATAATTTTATTATAGCTACAATGTTTGCATGAGAATCATCTTTGAAAATAGATCAGATGTACTTTATCCCTTGATTTTTTTATTTTAGGGAAGTATGTTGCCCATCCTCCATTATCTTTCTCTATCTTCTAAGAAAACTTAAGATTTTTATTATAATTGGCAAATCTATGAAAAAGGTTGGTGTTTTTATTGCCTACTTGAAGACAAAGTGTCCTTCTTTTCAATCTCCATTCTCTTGAACTCTATCTAGAAGATTTTTTTGCTTTTTGTTCTCAAGTTGATTTAACTGAGACTTCTGGATTTCTATAAAAACCCAAAACCTTGCTTATTGTATCTTGAGGCTAGAATATTGTCTACCTCTTTTAATTTCCTATCATCCTTCTGTTTTCTTTTTCCTTGGACCATTTGATTTCTACCTTATTTTTCATTTTTTAATATTGATGGAATTTGATGGGAGATGATTCATTTAGGGAGTCATCAAAGGGATTCAAAGAATATTTGATTTTATTCAAAAAAAAATCATCCTTTATCCATTAATGGTTCATTTTGAAAGGGTTTGGTAGCTTCCCTTGGGGAAGGTCCACTTCAAAAATTATTCAGTTGTGATTAGGATCCCACCTATGGAGACCCATTAGCAAATACAAATAGCCTCATCTATGAAATATTTTGATACTAAGAAACAATACAGAGTCTTAGATATTCTTACCTTGCATATCCTCCAATTTCTCTTTGTCAAGTTATGTTTTTTTGGTTCAATATTCAACAATCCCACCCTTTCCAATTTTCTTATGAAGAAACCTATCAAATTATCAACCTAACCCAATGGCCCCAAAACCTCTAAAACACCTAGAGAGAAGTCCATGTCACCTCCAACTATAACCAAACCCTTTTGTACACATGTATAGTTGAAGAAATTTTCCTAGAATTCTAGCATATTGGACTAGGGGCCATAAATATTCAAGCAACTAATTTCCTTCTGAAGGTCTAGAGAGAAAAGATAGCTCCCCAGTACAAAATTCCCAAGAGTAAGAATAGGAGATTAATCCTAATTTCCAATTGGTTACATTCTATATAGATCTGCTTACAGCATTTATGAAACTAAATTCCCACCCCATTAAAAGCATGGATAAATCTTGAACTACCTTTTCTCCATCTGTCATTAGTTCTTGTAAGATTATGATATATTGATTATGAACTTTAGTTAACCTTTAATAACCAATTTATTTGAGGAATTGACCAACCCTCTATAGTTCAAGGTTAGGGATGTCATTTAGAACCATATCTTTGGGCCTTTTATCTAGGAGAACCAATCAATATTAATTTTCTTCCAATTTTGAATTTGGTATTTGTCTTCTTTTGATCCAGGGATGGGAATGTTTTTATCCATGTCTAAGTCTCTTTGGGGTCTTTCTCATCCAGGAACCCTAGAACTTTGATAATAATTCCTCAAAAAATAGATGTTTCCATGTTCCTCAGTCTGAGATTGTACTTGGTAGTCTTAGAGACTTGGGAGTCATTATGAGAATTTGGTCAAATTTTCTTCCATAGAAAAGTTCTAGAATTTCCTGGAGAAATGCATCCAATAGTTTCATTACCTCCCAATACATCCAAAGGATGATAGGGGGACGATAGGGAATCAATATCCTTGAAAGAATAGGAAGTAATTCACTATATTGAGTCTTGTTTATGCTTTATAAACCTACCTTCCAAGACCCAAAGAGAATTTTATCCAAAAAAAAAAATCAATAATAGGGGTAGGAGGATATTTTTTCTTACTCAATTCCTAAGAGAGATCAATCATATTCTTTCAATCCAAGAGATGCAAATCTTGCTGACCATTTTCCTCCTTTATTGTGTTATCGACATAGAGTTTTCTTCAAAAATTGTTTTTAAGGTTCGCATAGAGGGGATGTTCATCTATGGAGTCCAATCGAAATACTTCTTTCCTTAAATATCCTTACAAACCCATATTTTTCTTATGTTTTGGAGATGACATTCCTTAGCTGGATTCCCATACTCATGGAACCTATCACATTTGAATTAAATTTCTTCATAGTTAATGGTTTGGTATAAAATTACAAGTCCCTTTAAAATAATGGTGGAGCCTCCAAAATCTTTGGAAAAATCCAACCCATTTAAAATCCTATCCATCCCCATATAACTAAATTATTTATAAGAATTGTATGCTTCATAGTAAATACCCAATTCCTTTCCAATTTACTTAAATGCCACATTATACCATAGAATTAAGGAAATACATAGTATTCCAACCCATACTAGAACAAGGATGAGGTGATCTATGTGGGCATTGAAGTCCAGATGCCATTTTTGAAGGAATACAGGCTGCGAGACCCACTTCCATGTTTTTTTAAATATTCTTCTTTTCATATGTTGTTGTATTGTGACTCTAAACCAACCAATCCTTCACCAAAACCATGCTACAATATTGGGTGGGGGGGGGTAGTGTTGGCACAGGGGAAAACCCAGGGTTCAACGCTTAACATCGCACCAACAAAACCCCAACTATCGTCCCTTTCAGCATCACCAGCGAGGCAGGTGAAGTCTCACCTGAGGTAGAAGCAAGGGGCAGTTACAGGACGTAGGTGTTTGTAACCAGGCTGGAACACAGATATGTGATAATAACAATTTGTAGATTATTATGTTAATGCTTATAAATTGACACACATTAGTTCATTAACCTTATTAACATTGCAAAACATACCCAAGGATAGATCTAGTGTAGTAACAACTAAGATTATGCACCTTAAACACTTAGCACTATGAAATAGATCTAGGATTTTAACATAAACAAAGCATTAAAGAAGCATATACATATCCATTAAATATATAATTTAAGCACTAATCAAAACATAAAAGAGATAATAATTTCACAAAGCAAAACATAACAGAGATAATCATTGCACAAAACAAACCATAAGACACTAGATGTGCGTGGTTCACCCCAGTGTGGGGCTACGTCCACCAACCGCTTCACCTCTTTATTATTTGTCAATCTCTTACATTCAGTTACTTCTGTGCACTAAGCCACAAAGTCGAGCTTCGCACCAAACAAGAGATCTGCGCACTGAGCACCAGATCCTCCTTCCAAAAACTAGGTCAAGGCACCAAGCTAACTCTCTATCAAGCACAAAGCCTTAATGCACATACATTCTTTTGCACAAAGCAACTCGAACTACTTGCACTTAGCTAGCTACTTTTACAATACAGTCTTCTTTATTTATACTTTTACAAGTCCTTACAATAAGTCCTAAACATGGGAAAACCCCATGGGACGACATCCCATAACCCATTACAAAAACCCTAAATAACCCCTTACTGGGTCCACATAGCCCGCAAAACAACTGAGATTCATGATATCATCTCTACCTGGGTGCTCCTTCCTCGACCAATGTGTCAAAGTCCAAAAATGGTCCAACTCTGACCAAGGCTTCCTCAAAAATTGTTCGAGGGCCAATAGGCCCCCAACACTCACCTATGACTCATCCTGAGTCACTCAGGTGCGGACAATGTTGCTTCAAAGGCCTCGAGATTAACTCAAGATGCCTTGACTTGCTACTTCTCTTGAGCCTCTTGCTCAACGAGCTCCTGTATATGTTTCTCTGTAATAGGCCCTTCCATGCGTTGTTCTACTTTTGCAACCACTTGATCCAATTGTGAGCCTTGTCCATCAATCTCTTCGAACACCTTGAAAGCTTCATCCTGCATAGGTTGTAGCTTATGTGTCACTTCCATTACCCTACCCTGGAGGGAAGTGATCTGTTGTTGTACTACGTGTTTCTCCTGGGATATCTTCATTCTTTCTACCGCAGTGAGCAGCTTCATCTGCGCCTGTACATAAAATTCCTGCTGCTATGCCTCCTGTAACTGCGCTTCCAGATTTCCTTAGCTTTGGATCCTCAGTGAGGCATTCATATGTATGTGCTCTTTTATTACTCAATTGTTTTCATTCTGAGGTGAGGGATCTTATCCTTATTAGTGTGTTCTTAGCGGTCTCCTCCCTTTGTTCACGCACCTCCTATGAGGTGCTCAGTACTGTTTGGGCCTCCAATTATGTTATCCTAGCCTGAAGCTATTGGAGGGTCTCAACGAGCTTTACTATTTGAGTTTCGACCAGATCTTTCCCTTCCTGTTCCAAGACTGGCACAGAGCGACATGATTTACTCACCACTTCTTTTACCATGGCTCGCTCTGTGAGTAGCTGCTCCTTTTCCCTTTGTAGCTTGGATTTTTCCTCCTGGAGCTTCGCATGAAGCTTTGCTTTCTCACTTTCCTGGGCTGCTACATTGTCATGTGTTGCTCGTAATTGTGCTAGGACTTCATATTTCTCTTGTTTCAAGTCTTCTGTAGCCTTCTCCTTCTCTTCCTAGACTCTCTGGAACCAGGCTTCTGTTTCATCCATGAGTCTTCTCAATTGGGTTGGTTCATATCCCAATTTTGCAATCTGCAACGAGGAAGGCACAATGGGTACTACGCGGACCAAACAAACATCTTGTTGTACTTCCTTCAATTCCTTCTCGATCCTTCCATATATATCCTCATGCTTCTCTCCATATCTCTGCAAGATGTCCTTGGAAGCATCCTCCATAGCTCCATAGACTAGACTGATGTTTTCCTCAGTGAGAGTGGCCTCCAAATGGGGCTTATTATCACACGTCTTCTTCCTTGCTGAGGGTTTCTTTGGAGAAACCTTCCTCTTTTATAGTGTGGTTGTCCCAACAAGGGGCTCTTCCAGCGATGTAGCTTTGCCTCCTCCTTGTTCTTATTCTCTTTCATCTCCTCCTCCATGTCCTTATGCTTCATCTTCTTCTCCTCCTCCTGGTGATCCAAACCCATTATCTTCAGAGGCATTGTCCTCTTCATCGCTCTTTATATCATGGGCTTCCTCCTGCTTCTTCTTTTTATTCGTCCCACTATATTGTCTGACATGCTCAACTCAGGTAACTATGGGGCTTCATATGGTGTTGGTTTTGAATAATTATGCATCAGCGACAGGTACAAGAAACTCCTCCAGGCATTCTTTTGTAATCTTATCCATGTCTTCATCTATCAATTTGTAGTATGACTGCAATTCTTCCTAGTTCTCATATCTACACCCAGTGATGTATATCAAATGAGGATCGGCAGAGAACTTTTCTATTGGTCGAAACTGGTGTAGGGTGCGCAGTTTCATGCGCATAAATGATTCGATGGAAACCTTCAACTATTGATAGTATGCATGAAACACCACATTGGACTGCCACTGCTTCATCATGTCATTGGTATACCACAAGGTTGAAAACTATGCGGCCAACGGATCTGATGGCTCGATCTCTAGGAAGGTGTCTCCTTCAGGCATTTTCCAAGCGACAAATGAGATCAAAATGATCATCCAACTGTAATGGAATTCATTTCCCAAGTCCTGGGATTTGCAGCAATCCTTCTCTAGCTCATTGACGATGTAGTTCACCCAATTCATCTGCATGCCGTCCACACATTTTCCTGCGAGGTCCACCACGAACCCGGTGACCTATGTGGGGCATTTCTTCCTCACGAGCTTGCCATCTAGGATTTGGCAAGCACGACGCACTGTGCCATCCTGTATATAGGCTACCTTGTAACCTTGCTTTCCTTTCTCTACTTCTCTGTAAGCTTCCTTGATGTGTTGCACTAGGGAACGGTCTGAGGCCTTCCCTAGATAAAACTATTGAGGGTCAGGACCCTTCACACTTAAGCTTGTGATCTGATGGATCAACGCCAGATCCACAGTAATCTTATGTCAAGCCACAAGTATCCGCCATGATAGCATGACAGGAGGATTTTAACGCAAGCGTTAACCTCCTGGTGGCAGCCAAAATGTGGGATCTTCATCACATTCAGCATGGTGGACTACGCTAACTCCTTAATCCATGGTTCTGAGATGAGGTGAGGCTTATTTCTAGTTATCTTTGTGAGATATATATGGGGTGCCAACATGGCGTAGTTCTTATAGTCTCCCAAGTTGAATTCATTTTTCTTCAGCAGCGGGATCTGTCCTAACTGACTCTCGACTATGCGTATTCCTTTTGAAATGTACACAGTGAACACGGTGTACTCAAAGTCTCAGGGGATGTTGTCACAATTAACAGTTCCAACCAAATGTGGGATATACTCAAGTAGGATCGACTGGATCTTCTTTGCATTAGCCAGATCGTCGCGGTGCTTACTTCGTTGTTTAGTTCCGGGGTTGACATGACCAAAACAACGTCCTGTCGAAGGGGAAGCCTGCAGTCCCCTAGTCCACGAAGTCTGGACACCTTCAGATATCGATCTGTTGGCCATTATCTTATTGAGTAACTCCTCTATAGACTTCTCCAATTCACTAAGTTCACCCGACATTCTAGTTTTTAACAAACAGTTGGGGTAGGCAAGCAGACAGGTGGGGTAGACAAACGGATAGGTGGGGTAGGAAAATGGACAATTGGGGTCTAGTTTTAGATGACAGAGCTCGACACTTGGAAAATTCATTGTTTATATCATTCAATCATGGGTAGGAAAAAGTGGTCCCAACGCAGCGACCGATGAGTTAAATAAGCAGGGTATCGTAATGGATCTTCCAACGGCCAGGAAATGCCTCCATCAATGTAAATATGTCCATCATGGCATGGTCTCAACATCCAAAATCGATCCATCATCCCATAAATTCATTTTCTAATATTTTTGGAGCATCATTCTAACGGTCGGGGTGCCTCCAACGGTCATATAGTTTCGCCAAGGCAAATTCCCATTCTGCGCGGACCTGTTGTTCTAGTGAGGTTCAAATCTTGTGAACCTGCCTTCTGCGAGGTTCCATTATGTGAAGTCTTCCATCTGGTCTCTGTAGCTTCTTGTATCGTTTCAAACTTATCCTTCTTTTTATTGTGCTTCCTTTCCTTCTTCCCCGTGATCTTATTTTCTCTAACTGTTTCTGGAATCCTCTTTCCATTCTTATTCTTCTTTTCTCCTAGCACAGTGGCTTCGCACTGTTGAGGTGGTCTCAAAGGATCTAAAGTTAATATCCCTTTTCTTAACACATTCTGAGTGGACATACTTATTTCTTGAATAGACGTGTCCTTTAAGCTTTCTTTCATTCTTTCAACCTTGGTAGCTAATTCTCTGGCTATTTGTCCCTCCTACGTTGTTACTTTGTTCTATTGCTTCGACTTATCCTCTCATTCTTCTATTAGTCGGTATTTTTTCCTAGCTATGAAATCCCTTGGTTCTTTCTTTTTCTTTTCTATGGATTATTCCTCTACTTTCCTTCTGATATGATCCTTCTCAATCCAGGTCTTACCTAACAAAAGTGGGAAAGGGGTGTTGTCCCCAACAAACTGAATGACTTCAAATTCTTCTTTAGTTGATGTTCCCTCAACAATAATAGGTACAATAGTAACTCTTCCACATAGGGTTATCATCTTACCCTTAAACAATCCTATCCTTCCCAACGAAGGTACCATAGTAGGATTTCCAAAAATTTCCCAAGTTTCTTATGTCATAATATTCACTTGGGTTTCTTCATCCAAGACATAGTCTATGTCGAAGTCTTTTGTTCTTGCACTCATGCGTTGTTTTACTTTCAGGATCTCTGGTAAATTGACATCTTTGTGAACATCCATCATTTCTTTCAACTGTAATAATGTAGTCTGAACTTTCTCTGATTCTTTCTCTTTATGATTCTCTAACATACCCTTAGTCTCTTGAATCTATTTGTAGTTTTCTTGTCTTATGTTCATTCGTTAAAATTTAGCAATCATCTTTGGACAATCGTCAACCTCATGACCAACAATCTTACAACAAAGACAAATAGGATATGTGTCAGGGAATTCCTTAGCAAGATGTCCTGGTCTTTTGTAGTTATAACACAAAGTTAATCCTCTTTTTCTTGTAAATGTTCCCCAACCTCTTATGTACTACGCATTTCCCCTAGGATCATAGTGTTGGACCTGCAATCTGCAAAAATTATTTCTAGGTTCCTGCATCCATTTATTAGTCCAAAAACTCTTTCTATGCATAGGAATAACATATCTTTCTTCATTTCCATTAAATTTACTCAAATCAACTATTTATTTCAACTGTGCCCTAGCCTTCAGACTAGGTCATAATCTATTAAACATACTTATTTTCATGCTTTCAAAACAAAACATTTCACTTATCTTACTCTTGTCAAAGCACAAAGATTTACCTCTTTTCGGATCTTACCTCTTTTCTTGAGATCTCATTTCTTTCTTAGAACAAAGCTTCGCAAGTCAAGTAGAGTACTGCGCGCTTCAGCAACAGATCTATGCACAGAGCTTCTCTTTTTATTTACTTCAGTTCCCAACGATCACAGTTTCAGGTTCCGGCAACAGAACCATTTGTTGGAATAGGGGCAGACCCAAGGTTCAATGCTTAACAATGCACTAACAAAACCTCGACTACCAACCCTTTCGGAAACACCTACGAGGCAGGCGAAGTCTCACTCGAGGTAGAAGCAGGGGGGGGGTTACATGACGCAGGTGTCTGTAACCAGGATGGGACATAGATCTTTGATAATAACACTTTTCAGAGTATTTTGCTAATGCTTAGGAAGTGACATACATTAGTTCATTAACCTTGTTAACATTGCAGAACATACCCAAGGATAGATCTAGCGCAGTAACAACAAATATTATGCACCTTAAACACTTAACACTGTGAAACGGATCTATCATTTTAACATAAGCAAAGCATTAAAGGAGCATATACATATCCATTACATATATAATCTAATAACTAAGAAAAACATAACAGAGATAATCATTGCACAAATCAAACCATAAGACACCATATGTGCGTGGTTCACCCCAGTGTGGAGCTACGTCTACCAACTGCTTCACCTCTTTATTATTTTTCAATCTCTTACATTCAGTTACTCATGTGCACTAAGCCACAGAGTCGAGCTTCGCACCAGACAAGAGATCTATGCACTGAGCACCAGATCCTCCTTCCAAAAACTAGGTCAAGACACCAAGCTAACTCTCTCTCAAGCACAGAGCCTTAATGCACATACATTCTTTTTCACAAAGCAAATCAAACTACTTGCACTTAGCTAGCTACTTTTACAATACAATATTCTTTATTTATACATTTACAATTCCTTACAATAAGGCCTAAACATGGGAAAACCCAATGGGCCGACATCCCATAACCCATTACAAAAACCCTAAATAACCCCTTACTGGGTCCACATAGCCCACAAAATAGGTGAGATCTACAATCTCAACTCCGTCTGGGCGCTCCTTCCTCGACCAATGTGTTGAAGTCCAAAACGGTGCCAACTCTGACCAAGGTTTCCTCAAAACTTGGTCGAGGAACAATAGGTAGGTTATTCTAATAGAGCCCAAAAATTTTCTAATATGTTTCATTTTGAAGGCTGATTTGATATAGTCCATGTTAAGTGTGTTCTTACATTTCATCTCCAAAAACATATTGTGGGAATCTTCATATTGATATTGAAAGTGGTTATTTGGGAATTCTATTTGATTGATGACTTTGAAAGGGTTTTATCTCTCATAGCCCGAGGGTTTCATCTTCCCCTTTGGAAAAAATTTCTCTTGGTTGTGCCAAGTCATGGACCATGGATGTTTTTATAATGTTCAAGGCCTTTGTGCACTGAAATTGGACAAGTACACTATGCAAAATGATGCAAAATGAGTGATCAAGTTGTTGATTGCACGTTATAGGTGGTTGAGATTTGTTTTAAGGCCAAACTCTGTTTTACCCTTTAGCTAGAACCTCTCCTTAATTTAACCACATATCTATAGGTTTCTCCATTGCATGAGATCTCCAAAATCTCCATCTTAGTATGTATATACTTGTGTATACCATTGCGGTATTTTAGAACTCTATGTTGGTGAGTTTCCTAAGTTTGTAGTAAAGGTATGGAAGGTGTTGGTATAGTCCCATAGTTTGATCCTGACTCTGGTGGAGATACAACCATTTGGTGTATTGGTCCCCATATCTCCCCACATGGTAATATTCCTAATTGAGGGCATCCACAAAATCCCCCCTATGTGTCTTCAAGCTCCAGGTGGAATTGTGTTCTTCCTCTCATCATTCTCTAGGTGAAACCCACCTAGATATTCATAACCTTCACTAAGTTGGGAATCCACATGCATGAGTTCCCCTACTAATTTAGGTAATTGCACCACCTAATTGTGCATCCAAAACTAAAGATATAAAAAAATTATTTAGAACTTTGAATATAGAAAAAAAATTCAAAAATTGGAACTAGGATGAGGATGGAATACTCACTACCAACATGTGCACATGTGATTGAAGGTACAAACAAACATGTATCTGTCAAATATTTCTTCCTTGAGTGAGGGAATATTAGGACAAATAGAGGGAAAAGTGATTGCATCTAGTAGATATGATATGCAAACAAGGATTAGTGGTGAAAAAGTCAGAAGAAAAAACTGTAGATGCATGAAATTTTTTCTTTTTGAAGGAGGATCATGCTCTTATGATGATGAGATCATAGGAGACATAGAGGTGCCACTCAGGTATAAGCATCAAGTGAAACAATGGGTACCTAAGGAACTTCCTCCGTTAGAAACTGACTTCATTGTCAACAATAGGACATATCACATTGCACCATCCTCCCTGCATGGCCCGGGGATATTTTTCATGGATGGAATAACTGTAAAATACAATATAGTAGTTGAATTGATGGACTATGTCAGACCATGCTACAATTATAATGATTGGATGTGGCTGGTCCAGTACATGCAAAGTATGCGGTGATATGCACTCGCCTCAAATTATATATAGCTAATAAACAAATATAAAAATAAGGGAGTGACTATCTATATTGATGGAAGGCCTAAATCTTTCGGCAATATCGCAAGGTTTATAAAAAACACACGACTCGGGACAACAAACAAGAAATTAAGTTGCATATATGAGGGACACGAAGAGAATCGGGTAGTCTTGTGCGCAATAAAAAAAATAGCTCTCGGGGAAGAGTTATTAGTGGATTACCATTTGAATCGAATAGAAACATCGACTAATATTGTGTGGGTACTTATGCAACTTCTACTTATTGCATTATAATTTTTTTATCTTTAACAATATTTTAAATATTTCATGGTCCCAATTTTATAATAATGTGGGAGGTTGAGCGTTGAGGTTGATTTTATTTGGGTGGTAATCAATTTGTTTGTTATAGTTAACAATTTTTTAAATATTTGGGGGTTCTAATTATATTATAATGTGGCAGGATTATCGTGGAAAAGGGCCAGTCGTAGAACATGTAAATGATTATCAAATTTGACTTTCATTTTACGTGAATTTTATTATTTGTTTATATAATTTTATTTGTGTGGCAATTAGTTATTGCATTTGTTTATATAACTGAAATAACATTGATTTTCATGTTGAAATTATATGTATTCGGCAAGCCATGTTGATCATGATTCTTCCGATGAGGAGGGGTTGTATTCATCCCTTGATCTGATGGTATTAATAAAAAGAAAGACCATTAAAGAGAACAAGGAACTTGATAGCTTGTTAGACGGTCCAGATCAAACTCCTGGCATCCTAGAAAGGATAAATCTCCTTATGTCATAGTTTAACACATATAAGGTAATAACCATAATTTAAAGTGTTTTTTTAATGTACTCATATGTTCATTTATGAAAGTATATTTTTTAACTTTTACATTATCTCACGAAAAATCATTTTCTTTTTTATAAAGATATTTTTGGAGCCTGTTCAGCCCGATGTTGGTAGTAATGGCATTGAAGAGATTCCACAGAGTCATGACGCGGGTTTTCAAACAGCTACTAGAGTACTATTTACTTCTCCATCTTCCACACCTAATTTAGATAGGATCCATGACACGCACCGCCAAGAATCCACACATTGGTTGGGCTCTAGAGGTGGTGACAGAGATGAGGCCGATGATGTGGTTGACATGGTTGCATTTCCAGGAGCTAGACCTGTGACCAGCATGGGTACCCTTTTGTGTACATTTTTGGTCGACGGTAATGGACATCCATTAAAAAAAATAAGACTCTTGGGCAGTTTTTCATATTTTAACTGTTTCATGTTTTCCATCTCATACACAAATCATCTAGATTATTATTTTTAAAATAATGATCATATATTTGTGTGTGTAGGAAACAACCATTTTTATAGGCACCTAGAGAGCAAGGCCTTGTTGATTTTTGGGGAAACCTTACACATGAGGTGGAATTTCCATAATTCCAACCTCAAAAAAGAACTTATGGATTATCTCGAAGGCCTCTTTCGAGTAGACACATTCAATAAAAAATTGGCCACCTCTGCAGCAAGAGAATATTTAAAATATACGGGGGATTTTTATAGACAAATCTTGGCAGGAAACCCTAGGTATGAGCATCCTCCCTCGATTCCAGAGAGGGAGTGGAAGGTGATCATTGATGATGCAAAAGAAAAGATATTGAAAAAATCAAGAGAAAAAATAATTGGTACCCCGAGGTAAATTACAATATTTTTATTTCAATACCTTTAATTTTCTTTAGATCTAAATAAAAAAGTGGTATACAACATACTTGAAAATTTTGATGATGGTTTTCTGACACTTCAAAGGAAATCAAAGAAAGGATTGTCAAACATGGCCAACACAAGCTAGGCCAGGGAGGCTACTCGAGGTTACAATCACAAATCGTAAGTACCCAAACATCTTAAGAATATTATTTGTATCGCCTTACAACTTTCAGTTTATTGCAATGAAAAATATTAAAAAAGCATGTTCTTATGCAATGCAGGGCGACGACTTCAGAACTGAAACCATGGACGAAGACCTCCAACTTGGTTACAATTACAACTATAAATTCATGGTTGATCATAGGAAAATTATGGGGCAGACCCCAAGATCCAGTGTTCGAGATAAGGTAAATAAAAATTAGTCTACATTAACTTTTCATTACTTATAAAATATGTAAATGTTTTATATCGTCCATAAATTTAATGTCTTACTTTGTTTTGATCAGGGGAGAAACACTATCAATGAAACCATTAGCACTAGACAACAAAGTGTTGATAGTGCAACGCGACCAGAAGATCATGGTCCTCCCTTGTAGCCCCATCCCAGTGGGGTGTAGCCCCAATATGTTCATGTAACTAAAGCCCACGATGGTAAAATGGTTGTATATTAATCATGTACTTATAAATCGTGTACTTATAATTTTTATTACTTATACATTTATGGTTTTGTCCTTATAAATTTTTTCGTTTCAATGGTAGAGAATTTTGTAGTTGAGTCTCATCGACCTAAATATGATCAGGAGAACAGAGCATCCATTCCAACAGTGCCGACTAGTGGATCGGCAGGTAAATAATTACATCGCAGAGGTTTTTTTTAATATTAATGAATTACTTCAATGATGTTTAAAAATTATCCATATACATTTAATATTTTTTGTTTTTGTAGGTGATGCCCCCTCACA
>ML806772.1:210914-220984 GCA_009831015.1 Picea engelmannii | reverse complement strand
CCTTCCTCGACCAATGTGTCAAAGTCCAAAAGTGGTCCAACTCTGACCAAGGTTTCCTCAAAAATTGTTCGAGGGCTAATAGGCCCCCAACACTCACCTATGACTCATCCTGAGTCACTCAGGTGCGGACAATGTTGCTTCAAAGGCCTCGAGCTTAACTCAAGCTGCCTTGACTTGCTGCTTCTCTTGAGCCTCTTGCTCAACGAGCTCCTGTATATTTTTCTCTGTAATAGGCCCTTCCATGCGTTGTTCTAATTTTGCAACCACTTGATCCAATTGTGAGCCTTGTTCATCAATCTCTTCGAACACCTTGAAAGCTTCATCCTGCATAGGTTGTAGCTTATGTGTCACTTCCATTACCCTACCCTGGAGGGAAGTGATCTATTGTTGTACTACGCGCTGCTCCTGGGATATCTTCATTCTTTCTACCGCAGTGAGCAGCTTCATCTGCGCCTGCACATAAAATTCCTGCTGCTACGCCTCCTTTAACTGCGCTTCCAGATTTCCTTAGCTTTGGATCCTCAGTGAGGCATTCATATGTATGTGCGCTTTTATTACTCAGTTTTTTTCATTCTGAGGTAAGGGCTCTTATCCTTATTAGTGCGTTCTTAGAGGTCTCCTCCCTTTGTTCACGCACCTCCTACGAGGTGCTCAGTACTGTTTGGGCCTCCAATTATGTTATCCTAGCCTGAAGCTATTGGAGGGTCTCAGCGAGCTTTACTATTTGAGTTTCGACCAGATCTTTCCCTTCTTGTTCCAAGACTGGCACAAAGCGACATGATTTACTCACCACTTCTTTTACCATGGCTCGCTCTGTGAGTAGCTTCTCCTTTTCCCTTTGTATCTTGGATTTTTCCTCCTGGAGCTTCGCATGAAGCTTTGCTTTATCACTTTCCTGGGCTGCTACATTGTCCTGTGTTGCTCGTAATTGTGCTAGGACTTCATATTTCTCTTGTTTCAAGGATTCTGTAGCCTTCTCCTTCTCTTCCTAGACTCTCTAGAACCAGGCTTCTATTGCATCCATGAGTCTTCTCAATTGGGTTGGTTCATATCCCAATTTTGCAGTCTGCAACGAGGAAGGCACAGTGGGTACTACGCGGACCAAACAAACATCTTGTTGTACTTCCTTCAATTCCTTCTCGATCCTTCCATATATCTCCTCCTGCTTCTCTCCATATCTCTACAAGATGTCCTTGGAAGCATCCTCCATAGCTCCGTAGACTAGACTGATGTTTTCCTCAGTGAGAGTGGCCTCCAAATGGGGCCTATTATCACACGTCTTCTTCCTTGCTGAGGGTTTCTTTGGAGAAACCTTCCTCTTTTATAGTGTGGTTGTCCCAACAAGGGGCTCTTCCAGTGATGTAGCTTTGCCTCCTCCTTGTTCTTATTCTCTTTCATCTCCTCCTCCATGTCGTTATTCTTCATCTTCTTCTCCTCCTCCTGGTGATCCAAACCCATTATCTTCAGAGGCATTGTCCTCTTCATCGCTCTTTATATCATGGGCTTCCTCCTGCTTCTTCTTTTTATTCATCCCACTATACTGTCTAACATTCTCAACTCAGGTAACTATGGGGCTTCATATGGTGTTGGTTTCGAATAATTATGCATCAGCGACAGGTACAAGAAACTCCTCCGGGCATTCTTTTGTAATCTTATCCATGTCTTCATCTATCAATTTGTAGTATGACTGCAATTCTTCCTAGTTCTCATCTCTACACCCAGTGATGTATATCAAATGAGGATCGGCACAGAACTTTTCTATTGGTCGGTACTGGTGCAGGGTGCGCAGTGTCATGCACATAAATGATTCGATGGAAACCTTCAACTATTGACAGTATGCATGAAACACCACATTGGACTGCCACTGCTTCATCATGTCGTTGGTATACCACAAGGTTGAAAACTATGCGGCCAACGGATCTGATGGCTCGATCTCTGGGAAGGTGTCTCCTTCAGGCATTTTCCAAGCGACAAATGAGATCAAAATGATCATCCAACTGTAATGGAATTCATTTCCCAAAACTTGGGATTTGCAGCAATCCTTCTCTATCTCATTGACGATGTAGTTCACCCAATTCATCTGCATGCCCTCCACACATTTTCCTGCGAGGTCCACCACGAACCCGGTGACCTATGTGGGGCATTTCTTCCTCACGAGCTTGCCATCTAGGATTTGGCAAGCACGACGCACTGTGCCATCCTGTATATAGGCTACCTTGTAACCTTGATTTCCTTTCTCTACTTCTCTGTAAGCTTCCTTGATGTGTTGCACTAGGGAACAGTCTGAGGCCTTCCCTGGATAAAAATATTGAGGGTCAGGACCCTTAACACTTAAGCTTGTGATCTGATGGATCAACGCCAGATCCACAGTAATATTATGTCAAGCCACAAGTATCCTCCATGATAGCATGACAGGAGGATTTTAACGCAAGCGTTAACCTCCTGGTGGCAGCCAAAATGTGGGATCTTCATCACATTCAGCATGGTGGACTACGCTAACTCCTTAATCCATGGTTCTGAGATTAGGTGAGGCTTATTTCTAGTTATCTTTGTGAGATATATATGGGGTGCCAACATGGTGTAGTTCTTCTAGTCTCCCAAGTTGAATTTGTTTTTCTTCAGCAGCGGGATCTGTCCTAACTGACTCTCGACTACGCGTATTCCTTTTGAAATGTACACAGTGAACACGGTGTACTCAAAGTCTCAAGGGATGTTGTCACAATTAACAGTTCCAACCAAATGTGGGATATACTCGAGTAGGATCGACTGGATCTTCTTTGCATTATCCATATCGTCGCGGTGCTTACTTCGTTGTTTAGTTCCGGGGTTGACATGACCAAAACAACGTCCAGTCAAAGGGGAAGCCTACAGTCCCCTAGTCGACGAAGTCTGGACACCTTCAGATATCGGTCTGTTGGCCATTATCTTATTGAGTAACTCCTCTATAGACTTCTCCAATTCACTAAGTTCACCCGACATTCTAGTTTTTAACAAACAGTTGGGGTAGGCAAGCAGACAGGTGGGGTAGACAAACGAATAGGTGGGGTAGGAAAATGGACAGTTGGGGTCTATTTTTAGATGACAGAGCTCGACACTTGGAAAATTCATTGTTTATATCATTCAATCATGGGTAGGAAAAAGTGGTCCCAACGCAGCAACCGATGAGTTAAATAAGCAGGGTATCGTAATGGATCTTCCAACGGCCAGGAAATGCCTCCATCAATGTAAATATGTCCATTATGGCATGGTCTCAACATCCAAAATCGATCCATGATCCCATAAATTCATTTTCTAATCTTTTTGGAGCATCATTCTAATGGTCGGGGTGCCTCCAACGGTCATATAGCTTCGCCAAGGCAAAGTCCCATTCTGCGCGGACCTGTTGTTCCAGTGAGTTTCAAATCCTGTGAACCTGCCTCCTGCAAGGTTCCATTCTGTGAAGTCTTCCATCTGGTCTCTGTAGCTTCTTGTATCATTTCAAACTTATCCTTCTTTTTATTGTGCTTCCTTTCCTTCTTCCCCATGATCTTATTTTCTCTAACTATTTCTGGAATCCTCTTTCCATTCTTATTCTTCTTTTCTCCTAGCGCAGTGGCTTTGCATTGTTGAGGTGGTCTCAAAGGATCTAAAGTTAATATCCCTTTTCTTAACACATTATGAGTGGACATACTTATTTCTTGAATAGACGTGTCCTTTAAGATTTCTTTCATTCTTCCAACCTTGGTAGCTAATTCTCTGGCTATTTGTCCCTCCTACGTTGTTACTTTGTTCTATTGCTTCGACTTATCCTCTCATTCTTCTATTAGTCGGTATTTTTTCCTAGCTATGAAATCCCTTGGTTCTTTCTTTTTATTTTCTATGGATTATTCCTCTACTTTCCTTCTGATCTGATCCTTCTCAATCCAGGTCTTACCTAACAAAAGTGGGAAAGGGGTGTTGTCCCCAACAAACTGAATGACTTCAAATTCTTCTTCAGTTGATGTTCCCTCAACAATAATAGGTACAATAGTAACTCTTCCACATAGGGTTATCATCTTACCCTTAAACAATCCTATCCTTCCCAACGAAGGTACCATAGTAGGATTTCCAAAAATTTCCCAAGTTTCTTATGTCATAATATTCACTTGGGTTTCTTCATCCAAGACATAGTCTATGTCGAAGTCTTTTGTTCTTGCACTCATGCGTTGTTTTACTTTCAGGATCTCTGGTAAATTGACATCTTTGTGAACATCCATCATTTCTTTCAACTGTAATAATGTAGTCTGAACTTTCTCTGATTCTTTCTCTTTATGATTCTCTAACATACCCTTAGTCTCTTGAATCTATTTGTAGTTTTCTTGTCTTATGTTCATTCGTTAAAATTTAGCAATCATCTTTGGACAATCGTCAACCTCATGACCAACAATCTTACAACAAAGACAAATAGGATATGTGTCAGGGAATTCCTTAGCAAGATGTCCTGGTCTTTTGTAGTTATAACACAAAGTTAATCCTCTTTTTCTTGTAAATGTTCCCCAACCTCTTATGTACTACGCATTTCCCCTAGGATCATAGTGTTGGACCTGCAATCTGCAAAAATTATTTCTAGGTTCCTGCATCCATTTATTAGTCCAAAAACTCTTTCTATGCATAGGAATAACATATCTTTCTTCATTTCCATTAAATTTACTCAAATCAACTATTTATTTCAACTGTGCCCTAGCCTTCAGACTAGGTCATAATCTATTAAACATACTTATTTTCATGCTTTCAAAACAAAACATTTCACTTATCTTACTCTTGTCAAAGCACAAAGATTTACCTCTTTTCGGATCTTACCTCTTTTCTTGAGATCTCATTTCTTTCTTAGAACAAAGCTTCGCAAGTCAAGTAGAGTACTGCGCGCTTCAGCAACAGATCTATGCACAGAGCTTCTCTTTTTATTTACTTCAGTTCCCAACGATCACAGTTTCAGGTTCCGGCAACAGAACCATTTGTTGGAATAGGGGCAGACCCAAGGTTCAATGCTTAACAATGCACTAACAAAACCTCGACTACCAACCCTTTCGGAAACACCTACGAGGCAGGCGAAGTCTCACTCGAGGTAGAAGCAGGGGGGGGGTTACATGACGCAGGTGTCTGTAACCAGGATGGGACATAGATCTTTGATAATAACACTTTTCAGAGTATTTTGCTAATGCTTAGGAAGTGACATACATTAGTTCATTAACCTTGTTAACATTGCAGAACATACCCAAGGATAGATCTAGCGCAGTAACAACAAATATTATGCACCTTAAACACTTAACACTGTGAAACGGATCTATCATTTTAACATAAGCAAAGCATTAAAGGAGCATATACATATCCATTACATATATAATCTAATAACTAAGAAAAACATAACAGAGATAATCATTGCACAAATCAAACCATAAGACACCATATGTGCGTGGTTCACCCCAGTGTGGAGCTACGTCTACCAACTGCTTCACCTCTTTATTATTTTTCAATCTCTTACATTCAGTTACTCATGTGCACTAAGCCACAGAGTCGAGCTTCGCACCAGACAAGAGATCTATGCACTGAGCACCAGATCCTCCTTCCAAAAACTAGGTCAAGACACCAAGCTAACTCTCTCTCAAGCACAGAGCCTTAATGCACATACATTCTTTTTCACAAAGCAAATCAAACTACTTGCACTTAGCTAGCTACTTTTACAATACAATATTCTTTATTTATACATTTACAATTCCTTACAATAAGGCCTAAACATGGGAAAACCCAATGGGCCGACATCCCATAACCCATTACAAAAACCCTAAATAACCCCTTACTGGGTCCACATAGCCCACAAAATAGGTGAGATCTACAATCTCAACTCCGTCTGGGCGCTCCTTCCTCGACCAATGTGTTGAAGTCCAAAACGGTGCCAACTCTGACCAAGGTTTCCTCAAAACTTGGTCGAGGAACAATAGGTAGGTTATTCTAATAGAGCCCAAAAATTTTCTAATATGTTTCATTTTGAAGGCTGATTTGATATAGTCCATGTTAAGTGTGTTCTTACATTTCATCTCCAAAAACATATTGTGGGAATCTTCATATTGATATTGAAAGTGGTTATTTGGGAATTCTATTTGATTGATGACTTTGAAAGGGTTTTATCTCTCATAGCCCGAGGGTTTCATCTTCCCCTTTGGAAAAAATTTCTCTTGGTTGTGCCAAGTCATGGACCATGGATGTTTTTATAATGTTCAAGGCCTTTGTGCACTGAAATTGGACAAGTACACTATGCAAAATGATGCAAAATGAGTGATCAAGTTGTTGATTGCACGTTATAGGTGGTTGAGATTTGTTTTAAGGCCAAACTCTGTTTTACCCTTTAGCTAGAACCTCTCCTTAATTTAACCACATATCTATAGGTTTCTCCATTGCATGAGATCTCCAAAATCTCCATCTTAGTATGTATATACTTGTGTATACCATTGCGGTATTTTAGAACTCTATGTTGGTGAGTTTCCTAAGTTTGTAGTAAAGGTATGGAAGGTGTTGGTATAGTCCCATAGTTTGATCCTGACTCTGGTGGAGATACAACCATTTGGTGTATTGGTCCCCATATCTCCCCACATGGTAATATTCCTAATTGAGGGCATCCACAAAATCCCCCCTATGTGTCTTCAAGCTCCAGGTGGAATTGTGTTCTTCCTCTCATCATTCTCTAGGTGAAACCCACCTAGATATTCATAACCTTCACTAAGTTGGGAATCCACATGCATGAGTTCCCCTACTAATTTAGGTAATTGCACCACCTAATTGTGCATCCAAAACTAAAGATATAAAAAAATTATTTAGAACTTTGAATATAGAAAAAAAATTCAAAAATTGGAACTAGGATGAGGATGGAATACTCACTACCAACATGTGCACATGTGATTGAAGGTACAAACAAACATGTATCTGTCAAATATTTCTTCCTTGAGTGAGGGAATATTAGGACAAATAGAGGGAAAAGTGATTGCATCTAGTAGATATGATATGCAAACAAGGATTAGTGGTGAAAAAGTCAGAAGAAAAAACTGTAGATGCATGAAATTTTTTCTTTTTGAAGGAGGATCATGCTCTTATGATGATGAGATCATAGGAGACATAGAGGTGCCACTCAGGTATAAGCATCAAGTGAAACAATGGGTACCTAAGGAACTTCCTCCGTTAGAAACTGACTTCATTGTCAACAATAGGACATATCACATTGCACCATCCTCCCTGCATGGCCCGGGGATATTTTTCATGGATGGAATAACTGTAAAATACAATATAGTAGTTGAATTGATGGACTATGTCAGACCATGCTACAATTATAATGATTGGATGTGGCTGGTCCAGTACATGCAAAGTATGCGGTGATATGCACTCGCCTCAAATTATATATAGCTAATAAACAAATATAAAAATAAGGGAGTGACTATCTATATTGATGGAAGGCCTAAATCTTTCGGCAATATCGCAAGGTTTATAAAAAACACACGACTCGGGACAACAAACAAGAAATTAAGTTGCATATATGAGGGACACGAAGAGAATCGGGTAGTCTTGTGCGCAATAAAAAAAATAGCTCTCGGGGAAGAGTTATTAGTGGATTACCATTTGAATCGAATAGAAACATCGACTAATATTGTGTGGGTACTTATGCAACTTCTACTTATTGCATTATAATTTTTTTATCTTTAACAATATTTTAAATATTTCATGGTCCCAATTTTATAATAATGTGGGAGGTTGAGCGTTGAGGTTGATTTTATTTGGGTGGTAATCAATTTGTTTGTTATAGTTAACAATTTTTTAAATATTTGGGGGTTCTAATTATATTATAATGTGGCAGGATTATCGTGGAAAAGGGCCAGTCGTAGAACATGTAAATGATTATCAAATTTGACTTTCATTTTACGTGAATTTTATTATTTGTTTATATAATTTTATTTGTGTGGCAATTAGTTATTGCATTTGTTTATATAACTGAAATAACATTGATTTTCATGTTGAAATTATATGTATTCGGCAAGCCATGTTGATCATGATTCTTCCGATGAGGAGGGGTTGTATTCATCCCTTGATCTGATGGTATTAATAAAAAGAAAGACCATTAAAGAGAACAAGGAACTTGATAGCTTGTTAGACGGTCCAGATCAAACTCCTGGCATCCTAGAAAGGATAAATCTCCTTATGTCATAGTTTAACACATATAAGGTAATAACCATAATTTAAAGTGTTTTTTTAATGTACTCATATGTTCATTTATGAAAGTATATTTTTTAACTTTTACATTATCTCACGAAAAATCATTTTCTTTTTTATAAAGATATTTTTGGAGCCTGTTCAGCCCGATGTTGGTAGTAATGGCATTGAAGAGATTCCACAGAGTCATGACGCGGGTTTTCAAACAGCTACTAGAGTACTATTTACTTCTCCATCTTCCACACCTAATTTAGATAGGATCCATGACACGCACCGCCAAGAATCCACACATTGGTTGGGCTCTAGAGGTGGTGACAGAGATGAGGCCGATGATGTGGTTGACATGGTTGCATTTCCAGGAGCTAGACCTGTGACCAGCATGGGTACCCTTTTGTGTACATTTTTGGTCGACGGTAATGGACATCCATTAAAAAAAATAAGACTCTTGGGCAGTTTTTCATATTTTAACTGTTTCATGTTTTCCATCTCATACACAAATCATCTAGATTATTATTTTTAAAATAATGATCATATATTTGTGTGTGTAGGAAACAACCATTTTTATAGGCACCTAGAGAGCAAGGCCTTGTTGATTTTTGGGGAAACCTTACACATGAGGTGGAATTTCCATAATTCCAACCTCAAAAAAGAACTTATGGATTATCTCGAAGGCCTCTTTCGAGTAGACACATTCAATAAAAAATTGGCCACCTCTGCAGCAAGAGAATATTTAAAATATACGGGGGATTTTTATAGACAAATCTTGGCAGGAAACCCTAGGTATGAGCATCCTCCCTCGATTCCAGAGAGGGAGTGGAAGGTGATCATTGATGATGCAAAAGAAAAGATATTGAAAAAATCAAGAGAAAAAATAATTGGTACCCCGAGGTAAATTACAATATTTTTATTTCAATACCTTTAATTTTCTTTAGATCTAAATAAAAAAGTGGTATACAACATACTTGAAAATTTTGATGATGGTTTTCTGACACTTCAAAGGAAATCAAAGAAAGGATTGTCAAACATGGCCAACACAAGCTAGGCCAGGGAGGCTACTCGAGGTTACAATCACAAATCGTAAGTACCCAAACATCTTAAGAATATTATTTGTATCGCCTTACAACTTTCAGTTTATTGCAATGAAAAATATTAAAAAAGCATGTTCTTATGCAATGCAGGGCGACGACTTCAGAACTGAAACCATGGACGAAGACCTCCAACTTGGTTACAATTACAACTATAAATTCATGGTTGATCATAGGAAAATTATGGGGCAGACCCCAAGATCCAGTGTTCGAGATAAGGTAAATAAAAATTAGTCTACATTAACTTTTCATTACTTATAAAATATGTAAATGTTTTATATCGTCCATAAATTTAATGTCTTACTTTGTTTTGATCAGGGGAGAAACACTATCAATGAAACCATTAGCACTAGACAACAAAGTGTTGATAGTGCAACGCGACCAGAAGATCATGGTCCTCCCTTGTAGCCCCATCCCAGTGGGGTGTAGCCCCAATATGTTCATGTAACTAAAGCCCACGATGGTAAAATGGTTGTATATTAATCATGTACTTATAAATCGTGTACTTATAATTTTTATTACTTATACATTTATGGTTTTGTCCTTATAAATTTTTTCGTTTCAATGGTAGAGAATTTTGTAGTTGAGTCTCATCGACCTAAATATGATCAGGAGAACAGAGCATCCATTCCAACAGTGCCGACTAGTGGATCGGCAGGTAAATAATTACATCGCAGAGGTTTTTTTTAATATTAATGAATTACTTCAATGATGTTTAAAAATTATCCATATACATTTAATATTTTTTGTTTTTGTAGGTGATGCCCCCTCACA